>PVJH01002958.1:0-154008 GCA_004026705.1 Nesogale talazaci
CTCTGGGGCACGGGCAACAGGGAAGTGAGTGTTGGGACACATTGTACAGTGTACAGGATGAAAAAATAATTTGTAAATTACTAAGGGTTCAAGGGGAAGGGGGGGAGGAAGGGTAACATAGGGAGCTGATAATGGGGGCCTGGAGGGAGGGAGAATGTTTTGAGAGTGATGATGGCAATGGGTGTGTAAAAGTGGCCTGCATACAACTGATGTTGTTAGGGATTGTGATGGGAGTTGTATGGGCCCCCCAATAAAATGATTCATTAAAAAAAAGGGGGGGGGAGGGGAAAGGGGAAGTTTTTTTTTTTTTTTAAAGAGGAGCTTGTACCAAGGGCTCAAGCGGAAAATGTTTGGAAATATATGTGGAAACATGTGTGCAAATGCGCTTGATACAAATGATGTATTGAATGTTGTAGTAGCTGTAAGAGCCCCCAATAAAATTAAAAAATATATATAGGTGACAATGAAACCTTGGTAGCTGTTTTGTCCCAGGGTACTTTATAGTATTAGAATTTACAGGTTGTGGGGTTTTACTGGTGTCTATTCCACATTCTGCTCTCCCCTCCCCGCCCCTCCCCCGCCGCCCGATTTATCTCACTGGGATTTGAGAATGTGGCCTACATTTACCAAGGATTTCTTTGTGGCCAATTTTACAGTCAACGTTCAGACATGCTACCTCGGCACTTGAAAGAAGGCATGCGTGCTGTTTTCTTTGTTTGGAGTTTAGCCTTGGAGCCACCGGCTTAAAGAAGTATTTGGGTCCCCCATCTTTATACAGATGGTGGTGGTGGAAGCAAAAGCAGGGGTGATCAATGACTGAGAGAAATGGAGTGTTTAAGAAAAGCATGCTGCTTATATTGATCTTTCAATTAGCCATAGTTTCAATTATTTTAAAAATGTCAAGAGATTATGCCTTGCACGTTCCTGATATAAAAACTACAGTTGGGCTCATTAGTCTGTTCCTCCTCTGATATTTTTCAATTATTTACTAAAGAAAACAGAACTAAAAACCCTTGAGTTGTCAGGATGCAAATAAAGATGACAAAGCGGCAAACATCATTCAGTATACTTTAACATAATCAAACCTACACCAGTTACAGACACAGGCATACACAGTATAATTTGCATTAATTAAAGGCTCGGTGTCTTGGCTCCAGATCAGCGCTGAAGCATGGAAACATTGAAGAAAGAACTAGAAGGCTCAAGTATTTCTTTTCCTTGGAGCCTCTTTTACAGCAGCCTAGCTTGAGTCAAGAAAAAGAAAATGGAATTTGTTCTTACCTAGAAGTGCCACCAGGGATAGAAGGATCACAATGTGCTTTATCCCCTTTCTTTTATGGAAATACAGGAGCACGCAGAAAATCAATATTTCTAAAATCTAGACATGAAAAAGAAGTACACGTCAATGCATTTGCACCCAGTTTGAAAGTGCTACCCTTTTCTTTTTGTGCCTGCAACAGTTTCCAGAGGCGACCTTAGGCAAAGAGGCCTCCATGTGTTTACTGGTATGGCAAAGAAGACGAGATGGAAGAGACATCAATGATCACCGTGGCCGCTGCACTGACTGTGTCTCCCATGGCAGCCACGGGTGTGTTAGAGTAGAGCTGTACTGGGGAGGGTTTTCAAGGAGTGGCTTATCAGGAGCAGAGTGGCAGGCTCTTCTTCCAAGGCGTCTCTGGGTAGATTTGATCTTCCAACTAGCTGGTAGAATCCAATGAGTGGGCTGAGCCCCGGTGGCGTAGTGGTCGTGCACGGGACTGCGGTCCACTGGGACGGAGGTTTAATTCCAGCAGTGGGGCTGGGCCTCCTACTCCCACCACTGGAGAGCAGTGATGCCCCCCCCCCCAAATAAAAAGAATCCAATGAGTAACAATAGTTAATGTACTCTGCTGCTAACCAAACGTCTGGAGTTTGAGATCATCCAGAGGTGCCTCAAAGAATGGTCCGGGTGATCTGCTTCTGAGCACTCAGCCTGAAAATGTCATGGTGTACAGTCCTACTTTGATACATGTGGGGTCACCATGAATCGATAATTGAGTAACTGGATCTTCAGGTTCCTAAGGAGGATCAACGAGAAGGGTGCACCTGACCCAAACTACGGTATCTTTCCATCACCTCCTATGCAAACGAAAGTTGGACATAATGAAGAATGGAAACCAAAGAAGAAGACTCAATGCCTTTGCATGGTCACGCTGGCCTAAGAACACAAAGAGTGCCACGGACTGCCAAAAGAACAAACAAATCTGTCTTGGACGGAGTACAGCCAGAATGCTCCTTCACAGTGTGGAAGGTGAGACTACATCTTCAGACATGTCATCAAGAGAGACGAGTCTGCTTGGGAGAGGAGGAGGGCAGGGAAAAGGAGAAGACACCCAAGGAGATGGACTGACCCAGTGGCTGTGCCAAGAGGTTCCTAAAATTGTGAGGATGGCACAGGACGTGGCAGTGTTGTTTGTAGCGTTGCTCAGAGGAGGAACGGACTCAGCAACACCTCACTACAAGAAGGATGGCAAATGCCTGACCATGATGAATAGAGTCCCAGAGGTCAACACCATCTCTACAGCAGGATGCTCAAGTGTAGGACTCTGGCGCAGACTACCTAGCTCATCCACTGCCATTATTTAGCTGTTCACTGGATACGCCCACATGCATGTCTGATAGACTGATCACACTATCTCTTGATTTTCCACCATCCCAGCCTGTCCTCCCTGCTGTCTTCAGCCACTCCTTGGTAAAGGGAGCCATGGAGATCTGTCTCCCTTCCCCTCCTCTGCCATCATCTCTGGATGAGGGAACAATTTCCAACTCATTCTTGTGTCTCTACAATCCAGCCATGGAACAGTCAGAGGAATTGGCTCAAAAATCCTCTTTGGACAATGAAGGCTCTCATGCAATAGAGATGACTATATGACAGGAGCTTCAAAAAGTTCATGGGAGAAAAGCTGCCATGACCTCTGAGTTCCATTTCCTCATGAAGCCCTCTTCTGTATGGCATCCATAAAAGGTATTTATAGCAATATGTCAAGAGTGGACTCGCCTTCTACCTCAAGTAAGAAACAACCTACCAGGACCATTAAAGTCACTCGATTTCCTTCCCCAAGGAACTCCTCCCTCCCCCAGCCTCCGCAGAATTTTGTGTTTATCCTTCACTCTCTTTAGCACATTTATAGGTCCACATTTCCCTTCCCCCTCAAACAATACTCTGTTGACTTTTGCACCTGTTTGGACATCATACCAGGAGATTCATTCTTGCTTCTGCCTTACTGTATCCTCTCTAGAAGATGCATTCTTGACGATATGAGTTAAGACAAGAGTTAGACCCAGCTTTTTCTTTGCTTCAAACCAATGATTTCCCATCACATTTAAAGTCAAACCCAAATGCAACTCACTGAATTTTAAATGCCTGACGACTTCTGGGAACTCGTCTTGCCCATATGCCCCTGCATGGTTGACTCTGTGCCAATCACATTGCTCTTCATTTTGTTTTTGTTAGGGTAAAATAGATAAGCCCCCAAATTACCATTTTAACTATCTTGAAGTGAACAGCCAGTGGTATTAATTACATGATGCAGCCACCCCTATCAGCAATGTTCAAAATGTTTTTATGACCCCCAAATTCAGTAAGCCTTAAGCACTATGCCCCCATCTTCTCTGGTCCATCCCAGTTACCACGAATCTGCTTTTGACTTCATATGTTTGCCTAATTTAGATAGTTTATAAAAGAGAGAGTATATAATGTGTCCTTTTGTGAATGGCTTCTTCCACTTAAACAAATGATTTCAAGGTACAACCAGGTTGTAGCCTGGATTAAAATTTCATTTCTCATATGACAGAAGACTATCCTGGTCAATGTACTGCTGCAACCATTGTTCGGTGGCATTCAGCAGAATTTTACCTGCATGTGATATTGTTCTATCATTGGAACATTCGGATGGGTCCCTTTCCTCGGGAAGGAGAGACCTGATGATGAGTGGTTACACTTCTTTTTTTTTTTTCAATGATTTTATTGGGGGCTCTTACAGTTCTTATAATATTCAATACATCATTTGTATCAAGTATATTTGTACACATGTTGTCATATTCATTTTCAAATATTTTCTACTTGAGCCCTTGGTATAAGCTCCTCTTTCCCCGTCCCTTTTTTATTTTTGTAAATCATTTTATTGGGGGCTCATACAACTCCCATTACAATCCATCCATACATCGATTGTATGCAGGCCACATTTGCACACTTGTTGCCATCATTACTCTCAAAACATCCTCCTTCCACTTAGGCCCAAGTGCCAGCTCCCCATATTTCCCTACCCTCCCTCTTCCCCCTCCTCTATGAACTCTTAATAATTTACAAATTGTTATTACTTTTTCATATCGTACACTGTCCAATGTGTCCCTTCACTCACTTTTATCCACACCCCAGAGAGGAGGCTATATGTAGATCCCTGAAATTGGTTCCCCTTTTCTATTCTACCATCCCCCCACCTTCCCAGTATTACCACCACTAATCCTGAGGGATCATCTACCTAAATTCCCCATGCTTCCGACTCCAGTGTACATCCCCTGGTCTAGCTGGATTTGTCTGGTAGAATTGGGATCGTGATAGTCGGTGGGAGGAAGCATTTGAGAACTAGAGGAAAGTTGCATATTTCATTGTTACTACACTGTTCCTTGACTGGCTCATCTCCTCCCCACAACTCCTCTGTGAGAGGATGTCGCTTCACCTATTGATGGGCTTTGGGTATATTTCCTTTTACTATGAAAAATTACAAAAGCTGGGGCCTTTCCTGTTGCTACAATTTAATTTTACTTTGAGGACCCTTTTAAATCAACATAGAGCTCAACCAATCCACTGCCTTTTGTCTGCGTTCCCTTTGAGTCTCTGCAGGAGAGTCAGCTCATCCTCATTTAAGAAACTTTTCATTGAGCAGAGAGTGTCAAACGATCTCTTAGCCTTTTCCCCTCCTGGGTAAATTAAACCAATTATTTTAACTTTCCCTGGTAGGGAAAGTTTGCCAAGCTTGCCAAGTCTTTAGTTCCATCATGTTGCACCACAAAGGCTATTAAGGTTTTTTATTTCTTCTTTTTTCCCCCCAATTATTTTATTGGTGGCTCTTACAGCTCTCATAACATTCAACACATCATTTGTATCAAGCATATTTGTACACATAGTGCCATATTCACTTCCAAGCATTTTCCCCTTGAGCCCCTGGTATAAGCTCCTCCCCCCCCCCCCCCCTTTTTAATGAGTCATTTTTATTGGGGATTCATACACCTCCCATCACAATCCACACATACATCAATTGCATGCAGGCCACACCTACACACTCATTGCCATCATCCCTGTCAAAGCATCCTCCCTCCACTAGGCCTCCAGGGAAGGCTATTAAGGTTTAATCTCCCTGCTTCGCCTAACGTGCCATGAAAACAAGAGTGTCATGTCTGTACCACCCCGCCCCCCTCCCCATGCACAACTCATCCATCAAGGACAGAACTGGCCCTCCCGGGCCTCTCTCCCCTAGCCACAGGCTCCCGGTGCTCCGGGTGGGACAATGACAAGGCACTCTGGACAGCGAGCGTGCGGGCCGCTGTCTTCCCTGTGGAGATAGGACCGCTTTCCCAGCGCTCACGCACAGAGCACTGCAAGGAATCTATTCCTTTACCGGGTTGTTGCTTTCTGGGGCCGAGAAAAGGAGATGGTATCAGTCCCCCCTAACCGCAAAGGGCTCTTTCTGTGCACGTGCGTAAATTCCATCGCTGTGGCTTCTGATAAATAAAACATGAGTTCCCGTTACCAAGGAATGGGAGTTTTGCCTTATGCCGACAGGTCACACGGCTCTGGGGAATGAAATATTCAAGCAGCGTGAATTAATGTTCATTTCTTCTATGAGCACGTCCCCCCCCCCCCCTGTAATCTGGAAATATCAACATGAAAGGAGCTGTGATTTCTCTGGGCTTTCTCAGCTCTCCCGGAGGTCATGGAGCACAGCACTTACTGGGGGGCTTCCCAGAGGGTCTGCCCTGTTCTCGGGCTGCATGGAGACCCCCTCACTGACTCCTCGCAAGCACCTTGGATGGAGAAAGTCCGGCCACCCCGTTTTTAGCCGCTTGCTGCATTGAGTGGCTGTCAAGTGACCTCTAAATCATAGTGATGCCTGCGGATGGGACCTCTGTCAATCAGAGTGCGTGCTCTCCCTGAGTGATTTTCACAAGGAGATTGGCAGGCCTTTCTTCCTCGTGCAGGCTAGTCTAGCAGCTCTGCAGAAACCCATTCCACATCTCGGGAACACACAGCTTTCCAGGGCAGGCAGAGGGCGGCTGTGAGTGAAGTGAGTCCCGTTGACTGGGAATGGGACTCAGGTCTTCTCTGTGGAAGGTGAGGCCCCTACCACATCACCATCAGAGTCCGCCATCACCGCCACTTACAGATAAGGCAGCGACAGGCACCAAGAGCTTACGACGTTACCCCAGCGCTCCGGCTGTGGGAAGAAGAATGTGGCATCAGGATCGGAGGATGGCTTATCGACACCCTGTGGCAGGTGATGCCACAACCTTGCTGGGTCAAAATGGGGAGGACCGGAAGCTCTGCCACTTGGCATCAGTGTGGCTGGGACCTGTTCTGGCACCTCCCCCAAGCCTCAGGTACCCCAGCTGTCAGCTGCAGAGGCTGGCCGTACTCATCGCATGGGATGGCGGCTGTGCAGGTCAATGGCAGGATATTGCTGGGCCCGAGTAGCTAAGTGTTGGTGACCTTGAGGGATTCCCCTAGAGCAGATTGTAATGAGGCTGGACAGTCGCTTAGACAAACACGTTGGAGGTTTTATGTCCTTGTTTTGCTCCCTGTTTACCTCTTTGCCTATCCTTTCCCCTGGGGACATCTTCTCCGTGTCTTACATTTTAAAAATGGCTCAACTACGGAAGTGGCCTTCTCGTGATGGCCTCACTCATAACAGACTACCACTGCTCCTTGGGTTATCGAAGCTGTAATTTTTTTCTAGAAAAATTTACTTTATCTTTTAGAATTTTTTTCCCCAATGATTTTATTGGGGGCTCTTACCGCTCTTATAACATTCAGTACATCATCTGTATCAAGCGTATTTGTACATATGTTGCCACATTCATTTCCAGATATTTTTATACTTCAGTCCTAAGGCTGTAATTTTTATGGGAGCAGATCTCCTGGCCCTTTGCAGGACCACTGGGCAGGTGTGACACCCCAACTTTGCGGTTGAAAAAGAACCGCCCAGCAGTTTCCACTGAAAAAACGTGATGTGCACATTTCCGATCTGTAATGCAGTCATGTGCGCTTCTATTTCCCATTCTTGGTCCCCACGCTCTTTTCAATGTTTACTTACCCTTTCTGTCTAGGGGGAGGGGGCACCTGGACCCTAATCATCCAAGAAGGGGCCACGGACCGCCATCTCCTTGGTGAGACAGACGAGAGAGAAAGCTGGGTCTTCCTGAAGATTCCGTGGTTACCTTCCATAGGCCCACGTTATCCAGTAAGTTACTAGAAGGGATCCCCGGGGGGGGCTCGAGTGTTGCTTCCAGATCATAAATAACTTTCTCCCTTCAGATTTTTTAACACCTGCTGGTGGGTTTGGCAGCAGCACTATCGCTGGAGAGGCTGACTTCATCAGCTGGGGGTGGGGGGGGGGGTGCGGGTGTAGCAGTACACCAAACAGCAGGTGTGGGTCCCGCTCCTGTTGATTGAGAAGCAATCTTATTTTTACCTAGCAGTGAGAAAATGAGTTTGATGCAGCTTCCTGTGCGAAGGGCATTCTGTTCACACCAGATCGCATCTGAATAGTCTGCTGGAAGCAGACTGAAGACTGAACAAGAACAAGAAGACACGGAGGGTGGGCATGTGTTTCCCCAGGTGGGCTCTGCAGGACACTGCTCTGGGAGACATTGCCCTAGGAAAGGGTCTTCCCTCTAGAAAAGGTCAAGTAAGCCTGGGACATGCTGGATTAACAGCATGCTAATGTCCTGTATTCCTCCCCTTTGGGTGAGGATTCGTCTACAGAACTTGGATCAACATGTTCAGTAATGGTAGTTGAGTACTATCTAGTTCTTCTGGTCTCATGGAAAAGGACTTCTAGATTTTCACATGCTAACCAAGCTAAATTTCCCAGGGGAGGTCATGCCCATACAAGCTACACTATTCTAGTTTGACCTTGAAAACAACTCTGTTTTTTAGCAGAGGATTAGAAGGGACTAATCACTTTTGGAATACAGATTGACAAAGGACAATTTAATGGGACAGCAAAGAGCATTTATGAGGTCCATGGTGGTGCAAACATTAATGTGCTCAGCCACTAGCTAAAGGTTTGGAGGTCTGAGTCCACCTAGTGATTTCTTGGAAGAAAGAGCTGGCAAATTCGCTTCCGAAAAATTAGCCATTCAGGGCTGAGCCCTGGTGATGTAGTGGTTGTGCACGGGACTGCCGCCCACTGGGACGGAGGTTCAATTCCAGCAGTGGGGCTGGGCCTCCTACTCCCACCACCGGAGAGCAGTGATGCCCCCCCCCAAAAAAAAATTAGCCATTCAAACTCCACAGAGCACAGATTCACTCTGATCCACATGGGGTGACATGAGCTGGCACTAACTTGACAGCAATTCTTTGATTAGCATCAGACTCTCAAGGGAACAGCTCTGTATTAGCTTAGTGTGGAATTAAATTCATTCCATTGTCACATCTCTAAAGACTCCAGAAGAGATCGATTGTAGATTAACATCGTGAGCTGAAGTATTGTTTAAACCTGTTAAACATCAGTTGTCAATATGTGGTAGAGTCTGAGATTTTTTCTTCCTGCAAATCATGTCTGCAAAGATCATAATTACAGTAGTTAAGACTATTCTTTGCAGTCTTATTCACCTAAGTGACTTTGTATGATACCACATAAAACACACACCTGGATTGTCTTTCAGAGCTGGTCAAATAATTAAGGAAATAAAAAATATTTGAAATTCAGGAAACATACAACTCTCCTCTAGTTCTCTAATGCTTCCTCCTCCCTGCTATCATGATGCCAATTCTACTTTACAAATACAGTTAGACCAGAAGATGTACCTGGGTGCAAAGAGGACCTAATAACACAGGGGATCCAGCACAGATTGATCCCTCAGGGCCAGTGATGAGAATGGTGATACTGGGAGAATGAAGGGAAGGGGGGAGAGAAAGGGGAAACCAATCACAAGGATCTACATATAACCCCCTCCATGGGGGATGGACAGCAAAAATGTGGGTGAAGGGAGATATCGGACAGTGTAAGACATGACAAAATAATAATAATTTCTAAATTACCAAGGGTTCGTGAGTGAGGGGGGATGGAGGGAGAAAATGAGGAGCTGATGCCAAGGGCTCAAGTAGAAAGCGAATGTTTTGAGAATGATGATGGCAACAAATGTACAAATGTGCTTGACAATGGATGGACATATGGATTGTGATAAGAGTTGTACGGTGAGTTGTCCCCAATAAAATGATTTTTTAAAACTGATATTGTTAAAAAACAAATAAATAGGCTAGCAGTAGAGATGGTTTGTGATGTGAAATAAATTTCCATTGTCAAATTAAAACAATGAGATTGTAAAATTGTGTTCTGTATCCACTAATATCATCTAATGCCCAATCCTGTCAAGTTCATTCTAACTCACTGAGGTCATGTAGGTCAGATGGTAGGGTTTCTGGGGCTGTGATCTTTAAGTAAGTTGACCTCCAGGCCTTTCTTCTGCGAGCTTCTGGTGGGTGCAACCTACTGACCTTCTTGGTAAGCAGTGCTTAACCACTGTGCCACCAGGGATCCTCTCACTACAACTTCCTTAAAAGTGGATTTTATGCTACCTTATAAATATAGGTACATTTGTGTACATTTTCCTCTGTGGCGTTAACTTTCAAATCTACTTTCATTCTCTCCATATAAAATAAAAAGCTAGGGGAATACTCATCTCTTCTAGGACTGTAATGGAGAAATAACTTTTGGTATTTATAGAAACTTTCTGCTTCAGGAATTCTCTCATAACCCAGGTGTCTAATCTGTTAGATGAATGAGTGAGTAAGTAAATAAGTAACTTTATTACAAAAACTGACTCTAAAAGATGGGAAAATAGAATGAATTGTAGGATACATTTTTTTATGTAAATCTGTGGCTTAATTACAAAAAGATAGACTTGCTCTTTTCAAAGGTTTCTTCTGGTGTTCAAGCAATACAAGACCCATCATCATCCAGCAACTCAGTTTATTCCAGGAAATAAGTCTTGATGTGTCTTTAATCTCTGAAGGTTTCAACTCTGGCTGTTCTTTTTCTGGTCGCAGGCTAAGTGACCCTTTTCTTCGTGGGGGCAGGATTTGTTTTGCCTGGAGGCTGAGTGTCATGCTGTCCTGGGAGGACTTCAAGTGGGGCGAGTCAACCAAGTATAATGAACAGGAGTAAACTCCAGAGATCAAAGCTTCTCGCGTTTCTGTTTGACGGGTGGATGCTGGGGCTGGTTAGAGGACTGGGAACAGTGGTTGAGTAGGAAGACAGAACGGGGGAGAAGGGAGCCGCAAAGGACAAGAATCCCAAGGGCGACTCATGCGAGTGGGAAACCCAGTTATACAAGTGGCTGAGGGTGAGAGTAAGAGGGAGGAAGTGGCAGAGCTTGGGTAGAAATAAGGTGTGTGAGAACCCAAGTCAGGGCTGTAATTCAGAAGCAAGCAAACAAACGCGCTCTCTGCCACCAAGCCAATTCTGACCTTGTAGGACAGAACAGACCTGCTTCTTTGGGTTCCAGAGACTTCAAATCTTTAAGGAAGTACATAGCCTCACTTCTGTGGAGCAACGGGTGGGTTCTGAACCACGGTGGTTAGCGGCTCCGTGCTCGATGTCACCAGGACTCCTTAACAGGGTATTGGGACTAGCCATCGTGCTTGCCTTGAAGGAGCACACAGTCTACGGGAATACAACAGGCAGGCACATAGGCCAATGGATCACAGTGCAGGCCAGGCTGTGAGAAGCTTGACACGACCTGCAGAGTCAGGGACTGTGAGCCTGCGAGAGATCAAAAGGGTTGGAGAGATGGGTTAAAGAAGTTGTGGGGGAGGGGGTTTCCTGGTAGTGGGAACAGCAGACAGACACAATGGCACTGAGTTAGATGGCTGGATTACAGAATGGCCCCGAGTTTTAGGCGAATGGTGGCCTCTCTGTGGCTAGTTTAGGAGATGACTTGCAACACTGGTGTTGATGGTGGATTAGAGGGGCGGGGTGGGGGTGGGGCAGAAGATTCATGAAGGCTCTGTTGACATTGGCCAAGCAAGAAAAAGCCCAGTTGGACTGGGGAGACAGGGAGAAGGGTGTGGAAGGAGTCGCGTGTAGCTCAGGTTTCCCATTTGGGAGGCTTAAAGGAAATATAAGAAAGGGGCTGTTTGAGGGACCTTGGTGCTTGCTGGTAAGTCTGAGGAGCCAGGGGGCCTCCACCCAGAGCTGAGGAAGTAGATGGGCAGATGGGAATGTAGGTCTGGAGCTCAAGAGAGGCCTGAGAAGGAGACACAGGCCTGGAGTTGAAAGTTGCCTGAAAGGATGGCGGCAGGGTGGGCAATGAGCTCGCGCTAGGAGACCCTGGACCAATATGAGCTAACACACAGCATAAGAGGATTGAGCGTAGAGAGAGGAAACACCCACCACAAGCCCGGCGTGGGTCGAAATGCTAGACTCACTTCCAATAAGTCAGTACCAACTCAGAGTGACTCTCTAGGACAGGAAAGAACAGTCTCTGTTGGTTCGCAAGACTGTAGCTCTTTACAGGAGTAGAAGGCCTCATTTTTCTACCTCGGAGCAGCTGGTGGTAGCGAACTATTGACCTCGTGCATTATGGCATAACGCTTACCGGCTATGCCCCAGGGCTTCATGGGGTAAGACTAGTCAGAGAGAAACTGTGGAACAGCATGAGGGTCGCTGAAAAACCAAGGAGAGACTCAAGGAGGAGCACTGCTTCTTCTTTTTTTTTTTTAGGCATCACTGCCCTCAGGTGGTGGGAGTAAGAGGCCCAGCCTTTGCTCCTGGGAGCGGGAATTGAACCTCCATCCCAGTGGGCCGCAGTCCCGCGCACAACCACTATGCCACCGGGGCTCAGCCCTGAGGAGCACTGCTTCTTGATTTTGCAAAATGACCCTCCCTCTGTACTCCTCCCCCCACCCCCCATTTCAAATTGTTTTGAAAACATTGTTCTGGAGTTTGCCTGAGTAACCATTGTAGAAATTGTTTCAGCGCCGGGGGTACTTCTACAGTTGACTTAGTGTTGGAAAGCAAACAGACTTAAATTCTAATGAGATATTGTTGCTGAGCAGAAAAGATGATAAAAGCCCACTAGCATCTGAATGCACCAGTGGCCAGGTGAAGGCAGTATCAGAAAGAGCAAAACACTTAGAAGTCTTACCACATAGATCATGAACTGCCAGCCAACAAGGAAGTACTGTATTGTTCTTGCTGAGATCGCCTGGGTTATATTTGGAGCAAAATTCACCAATAAGTACGTTCCTGCAAAGGCCAGGGTCATACCTGAAAATAAAAGGAAAAATACAGACCAAATTAGGGAGGGACTTAAGTCTTTTGTTCATGCAAACATTCTCTTCAGATTGAGCACACTTTGTCAAGGGGCCAATTTGATAGCCCCTCCCTCTGGAAATGCTACTCAGCTGACACTCCCACGAAAGCAAACCATCCTCTAGGTGCAGACACTGAAGGCATTTGTGTTAAGGGGTGATAAGGGCCAGGTAATGGGTGAGGGAAGACCTGCCTCTGTTCCAATTGAAACCTAACCCTTCAGAGATGCTTTCCTGAAGATGAGTGAGAGCAGAACTTGTGTACGCGGAGACATGAACATATGTCCACGTTGGGTAGCTGTTCCAAAGCCATGCGGGCCATTTAGTGGATGGCGGCAATGGTTGCCTGAGTCATCTACATTGCAGAGCCTAGGAACAGTGGGGTTCGCCACCAGATGATTTATTTGGCATTTTCTCATCCTGGGACAGATTATACATATTGGGGGAAATTTCTCACATTTCAAAAGTCTGATAAACAAGGCCTCTGATGACTGCTATGCACCGGAGCCTACCTTTAGCAGACTCTACAGGACCTAACAACATCAGCCACAGCTTTTGGTAGTTACATAACTTCATGTCAGCTTGAAATGTAGGGGCAGAGTCTAGTTTGTCAATCAGGCCACAGCCTGATGGTGCCTCCTTGTGGGCATGGCCTCCTTATAAGGTGGGTCCTGGAAGCCCCTCTCTCTGCTTCACTTTTCTGCCGTTGAGTCACTTGGAGATTTTTCAGAGCCCTGGAGAGGGGTCCACTGCCATTGGATCCACAAGACTTTGCACCCACCGGCCTGTGTCCTTCCTGCATTTGGGATCATTGCTCGCCGTTGTGTGAGTCTGAAGAGGGATATATAAACTAGGATGGGACGCGTGGACGTGCTCCGGACCAGGCTGGGCTGTCTTCCTAAAATACAACTACACCTTGATATAAAGATCTCTCTTGCACATACATGCACGCCCTTGGATTTGTATCTCTAGTCATCCTGGCCTAACACAAGTCTCTTGCAGGAATAGCAAAGATGAACACTGATGTCGCTGGGGGATTTCATTCTCTCTACTCTAGAAGTGAGAACTGCAGTGTTGGCTCGGTAAAGGTCACATAGTACGCCAAGGAGGCGGAGGAAGGCGTCACTATCATCATGCTGACATGCTTATTTATGCTAACATGATGGCGAAGGGGATGTGTGGGGGAGGGGTGAGCCCGGAAGAGAATAAAACATCCCCATAACATTGAAAATGATTGTCTATTTATGATTATTATCTCCAAAATAACCGATATAGGTAGCATTTTTCCAGACAGCACATTGTAAAGATAATTCAGCCTCCCTCACCACCGAGGGCAGCACAAGCTGCATGGACTCCAAACTGAAACTATTGTATGGTTTGAAGGCGCCAATTTCCTGCTCCTCTAAACCACATGATCGAGGGGCTCGAGCTCTGGTTTCTCAGGAAAAACAGTATCTGATTTCACACCAACTAAACGAAAGCTCCGTCCTCACTGCCATTAATTGGATTCTCACTCTTAAGTGATCTATAGGACCCAGCAGATCTGTCCCTGTGAGTTTCCAAGGCTGTAAATCTTTGTGGTAAGCCGAAAGCCACTCTTTATCCCCTGGAACCATAGGTGGGTTTCTCAAGCTTGGTGTATACATTGGGCTGCTATAGCTACAGACCTAGAGATATTGTAAAAGAAGTTTCCTCGAGTGTAACAATGCATTCCGTGATGCCTTGGGAAGACGGGGATTGCATACCCAATTTTAAAAGTCATTCATTTTTAATGAAAACCTTTAGAATAGATAACAATGTGAACTAGTAAGCACTGTAATAAAAGCAAAATGTTAAAATTATATGGGTATATAAGAATTTGAGGAAAGGTTGGCCAAGCATGTTTTCTTGGTGGTGGGATGAGGTGAGGCAGAGCAAAAGATTGTATAGAGTTCAATTAGGTTCCCAGGAGAAAGGGATTAGAAAAACAGCAACAAAAACCCATTTTCCTAAACTTGGCAAAAGTTTAAAAGGACTTCATGCTTGATGAAGTAGAGGGGCAGGGAAAAAGAGGAAGCCCCTCCCCAAGATGGAGTGACGCAGTCACTGCCACAATGGGCCAAGCATAAGAGCAATTGTGAGCATGGCACAGGACGAGGCTGTTTCCTCCTGTTGTGTGTTGGGTGGCAACGAGTTGGAACTGGCTCAGTGGTGCCTAACTACAACCACCACCACCAACTTGGCATCATAAAAGTAGCGTGAACAGACCGAGTGCAATTTTTACAGTCTCAGAGATTTTCAATATGTGGTAAAAAGTTAAGTCTCCTGCACACCCAGAGAGTCTGCTTGCTCCCCTCCACAGAGTGGCCTAACCATCATGAGTTCTTGACCTTGTCCTTTCACAGAAGCATGTGTGTCTGTGTGTGTGTGTGTGAACTCCTCACCCCGTCCAGCCTCAGCTTCTAAGATCTACGTGTACAACCCTTTCTCAACGGGTATCTTGCCCCCCTGTCACTACTCTCCCCCCACTAGCTAACACCTGAGATTGTCCCTGACTTTGTCTCTTCTTCTCTGGTTAGGTGACCAACAGGGTTCCTTGCCTATTTTCTGCTTTTTATAGAACCTGGCGTGGCTCGAAGAATGGGGTTTTGTGACTATTCGTTTTTGTTTCTTGATCCTCAGCCCAACAGACTCCGACTTGACTCTCTTGGTTCCTGCAATTGCTTTCTTGATCAAGAGGATCAAGCTGTTGATTTATGAGGGATCTGCCATCATAGACTATGAGCTGAGCTCTGGTGGTGTAACAGTGACACGTTGGGCTGCTTGCTAACTTCGAGATCAGGATTCTGAAATCACCAGCCATATCTCAGGAGAAAGACAGAGCTTCCTACTCTGGCACAGAGTTCAAGGCAATTCTACCTCCTCCTATAGGTCACCGTGAGTACGCATTGACATGACGGTGGCAAGCGTGGTTTATTCATAAGATAAATTGGACTCCTTGTACAAAGCTATTTGGGATCCCCTCCAGTCAATGTGATCTCTCTAGATTCTTCAACCTGAAGGGAACTAACCATCAAAGGTGTCCTCAGAGGTCTGGGACATCTCAATAGCATATGGAACCAGAGGAGTCTGCCCACCCCCACTCCCCATCACCTAAAAAACGTGTTTCATTCTTGCAGAATGCATCAGAAAATGGATTGTTGCTTATACAATTAGGGTAAAAATCAGCACACCTTCTCATTTGACTTTACTTATGATCCATTTAAATGTGTTTTAGCTTTTAATGCTATCTGCTTTCTTTGTGATTGAGGTTTCTAAAAATCTGTTTTACTGTATTCTTGTTAGTTTTTTTTTTCATATGTTTTTCTGTACATAACCTCCAGGATGGGTAAATCTACGGAGACAGTAAATGGATGGGTGCTTCCTTGAGGGTATAGCCAGGAGCTCTGTGGGTGTAATGGTTATGTAGTGGATTAGGAGTGACATGGCCGGCAGTTCAAAATCACCAGCACCTCCTCAGGAGAAAGACTGTGCTTTCTACTCCTGTACACAGTTCAGTCTCAGAAGCCCAGCGCTGACTCGATGACATCGTTTGTTTGCGTTTGGTTTTAGGAGTATGGCAGGAGAGGCTGGGGGAGGATGGGAGGTAATAAAATTGAACACAAGAATGAAGAAAATGTTCTAAAACTGATTGCAGTGATGCTTGTACAACGCTCTGTGATGTGATGGGCCTACTGAATCTTTATCTATGACTTATATACCAACAAAACTGTCGGGGGCAAAAAAATAAAGTGTCTCAAGCCAAAGCAGCCAGTTTGTCTTCTCAACCAGATGTGATGGGTCTTTGGCCTACATGTGTATCCTAGATACTGGCCCCAATCCAAGCTGGCATCTGGTGCAGGAGAAGCGGAAAGATGGTCTTCATCTGATGGCTGAAGCCTCCGGGATCCTCTCTCAGGAAGTCATTTACAGGGGACATGGAGCCAGCAGGCGACTGGTCCCTGGAGAGGACTGCGGAATTGACTGTCCTGTTTGTTTCTATGACGGCGCCACCTGGGCTGAAGAAGTCACCCCACAGTCTCCTGGACCAGTACTTCAACGATGAAGGAGAGGAGAGTTCAGAAAAGGCTATCCTGTTGGCTCATTGATGGGAAGAGAAATCTGGTACTTTTTTTTTTTTTAAGGGAAACACATAGCCATTCAAATAAGGTAACATTACTAATTACAAAGGCTCTGAGTGCTGTTCAGAACCTGTCAGGGAGTGAGTAATAGCTGACTCTTCCTTTCAGACACAGCTTTTGTGGAGTCATTTTTTTCCCCTTTTTGAGGCTCGTGGTGACAAGTTTCACAGCCACAAAGCAACAGTTGGCAATCCATTAGTTCAGCTTGTGTCCACATGGCCTGAAAATCTGCATTGGTTCCATCATGAAAAACAAACTTTCACTTGCTTGAAATGGGGGAAAAAGAAATTATTTTCCTTTGCACATTTCGACAATTTAATTTTTAGCATGCTCATATGTTAACTTTTAAAACACACACACACACACACACACATTACTGACTACTCTTCCCTGTTTGATTTTAGTCCTTGTAAGGAAAAAAAAAGTATTTTTAGCTTCTAACAGAAAGAGCCTAATATTCCCCAAAGCTCCCAAACCCCACCAAAATACGTATGACTTAGTACATTGCTGTCTGAGGTTGGGCACACGCTTTCCTCGGGTGTCTCTCAGCTGGACATGGACCATCACAAATCAAGAGCCCATGGTTTTTTTTGGGGGGAGGGCATCACTGCCCTCAGATGGTGGGAGTAGGAGGCCCAGCCTTTGCTCCGTGGAGCTGGAATCGAACCTCCATCCCAGTGGGCCGCAGTCCCGCGCACAACCACTATGCCACCGGGGCTCAGCCCCGCCCATAGTTTTTATGATCTCTATCAGCGGAAGGCATGAGAAGGGAGTTGGGACTCAATTCTAGCTAACACCTCTGAGCATTTATTGTGTGATTGATTATGTTGAAAGGATTTTACATATGTGAATTGATTGCATCCTGAGGGGGAGGACACATAACAGACTCAGTGCTATTGGGTCAATTTTTTTACCTACACCACCCCTGTAAGACAGGGTAGAACTGCTGCCGTGGGCTTCTGAGACTGTAACTCTTTTTTTTTTTAATTTTTTGTGTGTTTTTTGGGCGCCACTGCCTTCTGGTGGTGGGAGTAGGAGGCCCAGCCTTTGCTCCTGTGGAGCTGCTGCTGGAATGGAACCTTCATCCTAGTTGGCCGCAGTCCCACGCACAACCACTACGCCACCGGGGCTCAGGCAGACTGTAATTCTTTATGGGAGCAGAGGGCCTCATGTTTCTCTTGCAGAGCAGCTGGTGGTTTCAAACTGCTGACCTTGCTGAGAAGTAAGTCACCGTATCTTCCTTTGAAAGATATGGGAACAGAGGCTTGGAAATAGGGTTGGCAACACACAAGGCCAGCAAAATCATCAATACCCGCTACCATCACACACCTGACCAAACAGAAGCAATTCCAGCCATCGCCTTAAGGGTGAGTTAATGAACTGGTTGGCCAAAGACAGGAGGACAATTTGAAAGGTGATAAATGCATGTGTACGGCCCATGCATGAGGCTATACATATCTAAATGGCCCTTGTCAGGAAGAAGAGTCCCTGCTCCTGCTTTAAGCATTGCTACGTTGCTAAGCTCCCTCTGCTCACCGACACCAGAGCCTTTGCCCTCAACCATGACACCGTGGCATCCAAGCAGGTTGCTGTTCGCATACTGGTCCACCATGTCCGAGCTACATGTTTGTTACCGCTTTATTTAACTTCCATAGGCATTCGATTTTGCTCTCCGCCTGAGATGTTCCTGCATATACATGAGACTCTCCGTGTGAAACATTGACCAGATCCCCTGGCATGAGTCAGTGTATAATAAATGTCATTGTTAGGTGCCATTGAGGGGGTTTCAACCCCCTTGTCCTATGCCACCCTCACTGTTCTTAGACTGGAGTCCATGGTTGCAGATGCTGTGCCCATCTGAACTCTCCCTTATGACCAAGTGAGAAATCAGTGAAGAACCCTACAGGAGGACATTTTGGGGGCCATGACCTCTTTCTACAAGGGAGCCATTCCTCTGCACCCAACTCAGTGCTCGCTCAGGTTCCCAGAGGAGAGGAAAGGCAATAACCCCTTGAGAACTCTTTTCTTTTAACCAAATCTTTTCTAAGCCTCTGCTTTTACTAGAAATGATATGTGTGTTGTATCTGGATTCTTCTATGTCCCAGAGAACTAACTTTATTCAGAGAGGTCTGGCGGTTGTCCCACCTCCGGGGATGTAACCTCTAAATTCTTGGAATTTCTTGAGGGATGGAAATATCTTCGGTATTCACAGGGGCCCCTCTGCACACACCCAATGGTTCATGCCAATGGGATGAATGCCCACCTTCAAAGGATAGAGGCAGCCCACACAAGAAAGACCCACTATGTCATTAGAGGGTTGGGATTTTGAGTCAGGTGACAGCAGCTCACTCTCCAGAACCTCTGGGCAGGTAAGAGAGGAGAGGGTTAGAAACTGGGTTGATCCATGTGAGCAGTGACCCAATTGGTCATACCTATGTCATGAAGCCCCAATAGAAACCCTGGACACCGCAGCCTCGAGGAGCTTCTCTGGCGGGTAATACTCTAGTATTATTGCAGTGAGGTGCTTTGAAGTTGGCTTTTTACTCATAGTGACTATACGCACAACGCAACACTGTCCAGTCCTGGGGCGGTCCACAAAATTAGTGTCATGCCTGAGCCCGTTGTTGTGGTCACTGTGTCAATCCATCTCATGGAGGAACTTCTTTTTTGCGGACTTTTTATTTTACCAAGCACAATATTTTTTTTTTTTTTGCATCACTGCCCTCTGGTGGTCATGGGAGCTACCCAGCCTTGCTGCTGTTGGATTTGAACCACCAAGTCAGTGGGCCGCAGTCCCGCACTCAACCACTATGCCACCGGGGTTCAGCCCCACGGTATCCTTTTCCAGAGACTGATCTCCCCTGAAAGACACATTCCATGTAAGGAAGGCCAAGTTTCTCCATCTTTAGTACTGACTAGGAAGGGAGCGTGTCCCTGAAGACAATGGGGATTTTGCTTTCTGGAGCCTCCCAGACCTCACCCTATGTGTCTTTCTCTCTCTCTCTCTCTCTCTGGCTCATACCACTGTGCTACGATAAAAATGTCATCACATGAGCTTAGCACTTTCCTGAATTCTTTGACTTGTTCTCAAAGAATCTGAACCTGAGAGTAGCTATGGGAATCTTGATTTCTGTAGTCAGCTGGGAAAACTCTGAACTTGTGAGTGGTGTTTGAAGTGAGTCAGAGCATTTTTGTGGAGGATGGTGTGCCCTTTTTGTGCCATTGCGCCAACTCACTGCAACTGCTCGGAAACTAAGGTGACCCTATCAGGGCCAACAATGACACTACTCAGGCTTTCCCATTCTCAAAGAGGTTTTATAGGAATTATCCAATTTGGTTTTGAAAGTGACCACTTTTATATATTTGTCAGCCAACTGTGGCTCAGAAATTGAGTGATATTAACTTGACCACACAGTGGATAATAGAAGTTGAATTCATATTGAAGCCCAGGAGACTGAGTTTAATGAATATCCTTTAATATTCAACTAAAATATTGCTTCTAATAATATTGAGCTGGTGTCGGATCTTCCATGCTTATAAGCAAGTCAACAGCATATATGGATAGGTCTACTTCATTCCCACTGTTTTACTTTTTCTTTCTTCCCTCCCAATCCTCATGAGCACCAGTGATGCATGGTATTAAGGAGAAACTTGAATTTTTCTACAGTCCTAATACTTCTGCCAGTCCCTTAGTCTGCCTTTCTCTGCATCCTTGGATGTTCAAATCACATCCTGCCTTGAGAACAAATTCAAATGCTCTAAAAAATTCTTTGATTTTTTTCATATCATGCAATTGCTCTTTATCCTAATAAGTGGTTATCATCTAGGGGTGACTTCTGTCCCTGCCCCACCCCACCCCCAGCAGACATTTGGCAATAGCTGGAGACATTTTTATTGGTTGGTGGACGTTACTGTGGGAAGAGGCCAGGGATGTTGCCCAATCCCTTACAAACCACAGGATGTTCCCTGGCTGCACAACAAAGAGCTGTTGCTGTTGGGTTGATCCTGACTTCCGCTGGCCCCTTGGGTGCAGAGTAGGCTGCTTCATAGGTTTCTCAGGCTTTGGCGACATCTCCAAAGAAGCTCTCTGGGCTTGTCTCCCAGGATGTGTCTTGGTGAGTGTATGCTAGCAGTCTTTAAGGTAGTTCACCCTTTGTGCCACCCAGATGGAGCCTACTCAAGGGTGAGCCAGTCCCAAATGCCAAGAGGGCCAACATTGAGGAAACCCTGCTCTAAATGAAAGCGCATGGCATCATGGTACATACGTCTACATAGAAAAACAACTTATTTATAATTTTTTTTATATTTATCATAGACTACACATTAAGTATACAATGAAGAGCCAGAGGAATACACAAATCTGTCTTGGAAGAAATGTAACCAGCATGGCCAGGCTTGACTTTGCCTTCTGTGCTCTGGACACGTTGCTAGTAGAGACCAGTCCTTGGAGAAGGGCATCATGTTCACTAAAGTAGAGGAACAATAAAAAGGGGAAGGCCTTCACAAGCTGGACTGACTAAGTGTCTGCACCAGTGGGCACACACACAGCGCTGGATATGAGGAGGGGGTCGAGCAGGCAGCGCTTTGTTCTGTTGTATGTAGGGGCACATGAGTCATATATGACTTGGTACTGCAGCTGCATAAACTAATTGAAGGTAGAGAGACTTGGCTGTAGTCGTCGTTTTAATCATGAATATTCAAAACAGTTAGCAAATGTTTCCTTTCAAGTCATCTCACCTTAGATGAACTATAAACGATGACACATAGTGAGTAACGTGCCTTAACGCTTCTTAAGACATCTAATGCAAAAAGCAGCGGAGGTTCTACGCTTTAAATGTACAAAACCCGGGCATTGACCATTCTTATTTCTGATTCCATACACTTGCCCCAAGAGATCCCATAAACCATAGTCTATTAAAAAAAAAAGGGTGGGGGTGGGGAGCGTAATAGGAAAAGGGTATATTTGAAAAGATACAATTCACATATGAATGTATTTGGAACAACATCTCAACCATGAAGAATTTGACAATGTTCACTGAAAACTTGACTCGCAGAATCAAATCAAGGAGGAAAAGAAAAATTGAAAACACTTTCAAGACCCTAGACTCCAGGGAAACATGATGAGGGAAAACAAATGCCCAGCATACCAACAGGGGCGTCACATTCAGAGCGCACATGAAAAACAAAACCAAAAAACCCAATGAAAAACAACGTGATACCCCCAAAGGAGAGTGAGCGTTATTTTTGTTAAAGGGCACAAAGTCTCTGCATTCGTTATGACATGTCAGCAACCATTCAGTTGTGCTTTGTCCAGGGAGAAAAGATGAATCCCCACAACTCTCCTCACTTAGGGTGTTTCTAACAAAAACTACAAGGTACCAGTCATCAGCGGTGGCTTTGCTGGAGAACAGAAATCATTCTTCCACACGGGACCTTCCACCAATGACTATATTTCCACGTAGTATTCTGAAGAGCAACTTTCTTCATTACCTCTGCAACAAGGGTTATACAACGTAGGCAGCTAGCTAGTGCATCTAACTTGTGGGTGTGTGGTTTTCATTTGTACACAGGACTTTCATGTAACTCTCTGACAACTAAGCGCTTTGAAGTGAAATGTCTATTAGTGAACACAGATGTTTTCACTGAGTTTTACGATGCCCTTAAAAATTTCATAGCGATCATAAAAATATCATATTGTAAAATAATAATTCGCTGTGGCCAATAGCCCAGGCCATGGTCAAAATGGAAATGGAAATATTTTATGGGAAAGAGCAGATGGGATCTCTAAAGTGGAACAAGAGTCACCTCGAAATGAAATTACACCCATGTTAGCAATTTGTTCCCAGTGTCTAAAGCACATTTAAAAGATTTTATGAGGAACATTATTTATTTTCTGCCTGAATAATGCTTTAATTATTTAAGCACCTTTATCTCCTTTTAAAAAAAATCACTAGCCTACAAGATGATTAGCAAATCTCTCTTTTAATCCATGCTGTCTCAATAAATACTTTAGATGAACAAAGATGTGTGAAGGTGGGAACTTTAAGCTCATCTGAGGGTGTTTGAAGGAGCACCAGTGGTGAAGTAGGTTTCCCTGTGGGGCTGCTAATGGCAAGGTCTTCAGTTTGAATCTGCCAGAACACTGAGGCTGTCTGCTCCTATGAAGATGGACAGCTTCGAGACTCCAGAGAGCCATTCTATCTTGTCCTGTAGGCTTGCTCTGTGTTGGAATGGGTCTAATGGTGGTAGACCCTTTGGAAATGCTAAGATATCTGACAAATGAAAAGAAGCAATGACCTCACAGTGACCCACACAATCCATGGCCTTTAGACCAATAGCCTAAAATCAGAAGATCTCATTAGCATCGCCTACTCTGACTAGGGACACTGCAAAAGATCTTGTAGATATATAGAACAGGAGAAAAATGTAGAACACATTCAAATTCATAACTAAGACCAGATTCACAAGACTGATAGAGACTGGAAGATTCTCTGAGAATTTCATCCGAAGTTGCTCTTTTAACCAGGAACCAAGTTACTGCCAGAAGTCACCTTTCAGACAAATAAGAGCGGCTTATAAAATATACAAAAATACCTGACCAAATGGGCAACAGCTGTCCCAAAGCAAAGATGAGAAGGCAGGCTGGGCAAGGAAGCTGGAAGGAGGGAAATGGGGGAGAGTATGAAGACCTTGTGGTGAAAACAACCAAGGTCACTGAATCACTTGTGTATAAATTGTTGAAAGGGAGTGAATTTTCTACACAATCTTTTACCCAAAACTCAATAAAATGTTTTAAACAAAGATATTTGATTCACGAAAAAAATAATGTAGCCTTTTTTACATGAACAATGCATACATAATTTGCTTTAATTCTTTCAATTTTATGCACTCAAGTGGACCATGGCTTATTCCATGTCCTTCCCTTATTTTCTGTTTCCACTCCTCCTTATTTCCTAACCCTTTTTGTTTAGGGGTAAACACTGCCCTTGTGATCTTAAATGATTGATTATTCTAATAAATGCATGAACTCAGTTTCAGATGTTAAGAGTGTCTAAAAGGCATAGACTCGGGGGTCCCACCAGTCTCTATACAACCAGTAAACCTGGTTTATTTTATGATTTTGAATTCTGTCCCATATTTTTCTTCTACTCCCCCCAAGGCCTCCTAATGGGATCCTTTTCAGAACTGTTGGTAGTGGTAGCCGGGTACCATCTAGTTCTTCTGATTTCAGGGTTGTGAAGAGCGGTGTTTGAATGGTCCATCAGTCTACTGAATTAATGGTTTCTCTAAGTCATTTAATTTAATTCCTTCCACTCTTCTTTCCTCTGGATGTGAAGAGGTCAATAGTTGCACCTTAGATGGCTGCTTCCAAGTTATTAAGTTCAGATATTGGCCAGTGTCATTTCTGACTCCATATATCCATCCCAATTGATTCCATACATCATAATCTATCAATATAAAAATATTAAATATATAAATAAATGCATATAAAAGAACTACTTACCTAGTAAGTCTGAAGCTCTCAAATTTTCTTTCAGGAAAATAACAGAAATAACGGCACTACCTACAAAGAAAGTGGACATAAGGTGTGCTTCTAACAGGAAAACATATATTATGCAATACTAGCTAAAAGAAATCAATCACTTCATGTCCCACACCTGACTAGCTATGTCCTAATCAAAGACACCCAACTATTACAGTTGTGAAAACAGCTTTCATTGCCTCTCATAGTTGAGGATTCATAAAAGTAATCCTGTTTCCCACTGGACCCACAAAAGAGACTTAGATGGGGTCTGATATATGATTACTCACCACCATCAAGCCAGTTCTGAGTCTATCGGGGAGACCAGAACTGGCTCTTAGAATTTCTGACTTTGTAAAACTTAATAGGTGCACACAGTCTCATTTTTGTCCCTCGGAGCACCTGGTAGGCTTGAACCAACAACATTGTGGGTAGCAACCCAATATGCTACCAGGGCTCCTGGTTTAGAGCTTAATAAAAGTTTACTAAAAAAACTAAACAAATGACTGGAAAGAAAGACGCCAGGCACTAAAAATCTGGAAGGGATAAAAAGGCACAACAAGACAGAGAAAAGAAGAGATGGGGGAAATGAAGGAAAGGAAAGCAACAAGGATGAGTCTTCACTTTGTTATTACTAGAAGAATGTAGGTGGCACAACATTTGCCAATTTAATGTTTCTCACAGGTACAATTTTCATGACACCAATTAAATTGATCATATTGTGCAACCAACTCCAATCGACAAATTTTTCATGATTAGAAACTAAATATTTCCTAAAAAGCAACACACGCACACACACACAGACACACACACAGACACGCACGCACATACACACATCTTTCCCCCATTCTCCTGGGAATACTAATAAACTCTGGTCTCTAAATATTTAGAACTTCTAAATATGTCATATGACGCATATCACACCGCTATAGTTGTCTTTCTGGGATTGACTTACTTCATGTGATAGAACATCTTCAAGGTCCATCCACATGGAAGCATGTAGCAGGAAGAAATCTTACCTTCAAATATCTCCCAAACTGGATGTATTTAAAAAAAAAACCAGCACATATTTAAACAAAAAGTATTCCCTTCCATGCCCCCTAATCCAGTGATTGGTATTTTCCAATATGACTAACAGGAGAATCTTTTTGATAGACCCCTCTCTTCTGCACACGTCACAGCAACGGGGACCATGACATCTATGCTTCCTGTCTCTCAAGTCCATCTCTCTCTTCTTCATTCCCATTGTCACTGATCTCTGACTTAGACCACCACCAGAATAAGCAAAAAAAAAAAAAAAAATGCCGATCCCCAGGTTTAAAAAGTTTTCCTAGATTCCTGTGAGTCAGAATTGACTTGCTGGAGGAGAGGTATTGTGTGTGTGTGTGTGTGTGTGTGTGTATGTGTGTCCTGTCCCTTACAGGACAAAGGTCAGACTTCTATACCTGACAAACCTGAAGGGCCTCACCTCTTTTTCACCATTTGTCATTACCTCTTTTTGTATCGGACACTTTGCTTTTAGTGAAATATGACCAAAGCCCAGAATCCACTTTCAGTTTTATGCACAAGAGCCTTTGCTCCTCGGCCTCCACTCTCTTGTACAACTCTAGACCCGAGTGTCACCTCCAGAGTACCCACACTGCACCAGTCACTCTGCTGTTAGACCACGATGACCCCATGTATTGCGAGATACATGGTATTACTTCCCATCACCCATCTGTCAATTTTTTTTTTTGTTGTGGTGGCTTGTGGGTTGCTGTGATGCTGGAAACGATATCAAATACCAATAGGGTCATCTGTGGTGGGCATGCTTCAATGGAGCTTCCAGATTGAGGTTAGGAGAAAGGACCTGACAATCTACTTCCAGAAATCAAAACAATGAAAGCCCTGTGGACCATACAGAACATTGTTCAATACCGTATGAGACGATGAGCCCCTTAGGTTGAGAGATGCTGATAATACACAGAGGCTGAAACATTGGTATAAAAATGGTGTGTGGGATGGTGGGGTCGGGAGTGGGGTGGGGTGGGGATCACATCTGACTTCCTCTGACTTTGTAAAGAAGAATGAGAATCGAGGCTGATTTCTAGGAGGTTAGAGGTCAGATATACCTCTGTCCTGCAACCTTCCCTACCAATTCTGACACCAACTTTTCCTTCCATGGCACTGTCTACTTCTCTATTGGGTTGGGTCATTGATTACAATGGCCATACAGAACTCAGAAAATGCACACAACTATGGCTTTATTGGAGTAGTTAAGAGGTTGCAATTCAGGATCAGAAATTGTCAGGACATAGTTCTCAGGCCAGCACAGCCTATTCCCAGTCAGGCCTATAGGCAGGTCTTTCTCTGGTCTTTGACGCTCAGCTTTGTGACCTTTTAGCCTGTGTATTGCTCAGGATAATGTTACAAAGCTCCCCTAGCACTGCCAATAAATACCCAAAGGGCATATCATTCTGCCATAAACCTCAGCCCGAAGGCACTCAGCTCTAGCTTCACAGGCCAACAAACCTAGTGCTCTCAGTTAAATGCCTGGAGGCACCATCATGAAATCCAACTTTCTGTCCAAAGGCCCTCAACTTTACTCGCTCCATGGGCTGGGACGTCCACGGTCCTTGTGCTGTTGCTCCTAGTGCTGCTGCCACTGCTCTCTGGTATCTCTTGGGTCAAGCAGGGTCAGCATGTAGGAATCTCAAGGTCCAAAGGATGACTTCCTCCCTGGCTCTTCTTTCTTTCTTGATGGTTGTGAGATTCTCCATTTCTGCTTCTGAGAAAGCTCATTTGATACCTAGCAAGATGGCAACATTGCTTAATCTCCATGTTAGAATTTCATGTTTTAAAACTTAGAATTAATTTCGCTAATAATGATCGCTCATAGGTGAACCGTAAACCCAATCTGCACAGTCTGACCCAGCGGCTTGATAGGAATTATAAGAACAGTATCTAGGACTTTCAGATCAAGTAACCACAACAACATAAACGGACTCAGGCATCCGAACAATTGCGAGGACGAGACGGAACTGGACCATGTGTCTTCCTGCTGAAGACTCATTGGACTGCAATGAGTCTTCCCGAAAGATTCACAGCCTCAGAAACCCTACGTAGGCTCACGATGGTTGGAATCAACTCCATGGCAGTGAGTTTTTTCAATTATGTCACATATTAGAACCTTAGGAAGAATATGAAAACCAAGACCCTCCTGTTACTGACTTCCTTTGTAATTAGATAAGGAATATTCCCAAGCAGAGGGGCGATGGATTGACATAACAAATAGAAGAAACATTGTTACACTAATATATACAGAACGTATTCCATGATAACAATCCTTGGAATGGTCATTCCTCAGCAAAGGATTCCAGCATGGAGATAATGCCTAGTTGAAAAAAGGTACTGTTAGAACTAGAAAAAACCATTATAATAATCTCTTCCAGGTCTTAAACTTTGTAATGGGGAAACTGAGATCCAGATAGACTGTGTTTATTTCTTCACTGATCTGTTTATCCAACAGATATTTATATTGCAGATAAATTGAACCAATAACTGTATTTCTTTATCCCCAGCTCAGAGCACGTTCTAGTACACAACACTACATTCCGCCCTTGAAATAAGGAAATACATAATTTTAAACTTTTGTTTGCTGCTAAGCCACAGGTTCATAAATATATTTACTTTCATAAGAAATGGGAAAATGTTTTGTGGAAGATAATTTTACTGCTAGTGGCAAAAAGGACATCATTGATAACAAGCTGAAATATACTCTAGGTACCAAATTGTATTGATTGTTGCAAAATATCAAATTATTTTCAAAAATAGTTTTATAAGAAATATATGATGGTTTACTTTCTACTGAAAGAACTGAGAGGTCTACGGTCCTATGTTCATCTAATGATATACGTATTTTCATGTTTTAAGAAAACATGAGACTTTTCTATAAAATTTTTAGACAAGAGGGGAATTTTTTATTTTATTCATCCAGTTTCTAAAAAGTAATAAAAGAAAACTCTCGGAGATGCTTCTACTTCTAACTCATTTATTTTGTAAAGCATGGTTAAAAAGGAAAGCTGTGCTGAGTGAAAGACAGTATGTGTGCAGCAGCTAATAAGATGGCTTCTAGGTAGAGTAATACGTTTTTTAAAAAATGAGAAAAACTATATAAAGTAAAGTGATCCCATAAATCTTTGCAACTGAGATGTGTCAACTTCAGCCCTCTCTAAGCAGTTGCTATAACAACAACCGTTTCCTAATGAGCAACTAGCATGTGGGATGGGAAGGGGGTAGCACAACTATATTCCAAGGATAAAATTGAATATTAAGAATTAGAAAGAGGATGCCAAGAGCAAGGGTTTTAAAGCATTAAAAAAAACATGTCTATCAAGGAACTAGATTTGTACTAGGTGTGATTAAACTATAATAAACAGTGAGTATTTATGTAAGCATTCATTTTTTTTTCTTAAAGCAGGATTTTCCAATTTTATTTACCCCCTATTTCTCTTTTGTTAAAAATCATTCTATTGGGGGCTCACACATCACTTATCAGAATACATACATACATAAACTGTGCCAAGTCCTTTCACCTGCCTGCTGTTGTTGCTATCATTCTCCAAATCTCTTCTTTCTCACTTGAGCCCTGATTTTAGCTTCTCATCCCTTTACCTCCCCGCTCCCCCCTACCCTACCACCCCTCTTTACTTTATAAAATATTATTATTTTGTCATAGCTTACATTGTCTGACGTCTCCCCTCGCCCACTTCTCCGATGTGGGCCCACTTCTCGCCCACAATCTCCTGATAGGAGGTCCCTGTGATTGGCTTCCCCTCTCTACCCCACCTTCTCTCCACCCATCCGATAACTCCACTCTCACTACTGGTCCTGAGGGGTTCATCTGCCCTGGGTTCCCCGAATTTCCAGTTCCCATCTGAACCTGTGTACCTCTTCCAGTCCAGCTGGATTTGTAAGGTAGAATTGGGATCATGATAGTGGGGGGAGAAAGCCTGCAAGAATTAGAGGAAAGTTGTTTGCTTCATCACTACTTCACTGTACCCTGACTGGCTCATCTCCTCCCCATGACTCCTCTGTAACGGGGTGTCCAATTGCTCATGAATGGGCCTTGGGTCCCCACCCTGTTCTTCCCCTAATTTGTAGTGATGTTCTTTGATGCTTGATACCTGCTCCCTTCGAACCCTCTTGATCATACAGGCTGGTGTGCTTCTTCCATGTGGGCTTTGCTATTTTTGCGCTAAATGGTCACTTGTTGTAAGCATTCATTTTTGTGCACAATTTTTGGCTTGAGGCATTTTGTTTCATTAGAGGCTCAGAAGTGATTTTCCATTTTGTCTTCCTCTACAAGAGAGTGCTCTAGAAACTGGTCCACACAGAGAACTCCTGGAGCCTGGACAACAGGGTGCTCAGAGGTCTACATAGAATGTTCATAGACAGTGGTCCACACAGTATGTTGGATACGAGTCTAGGCAAAGAGTACTCATGGATCCTGGTTGACAGAGTGCTCATGGATGTGGGTCTCTGTAGAGTGTTCAAAGGCACTAGTATGTGCAGATTCCTCAGGGTCCTGGTCTACATGGTGTACTTTTGGACATTGGTCTACTCAGAGAGTACTCATGGGCCCAACTCAACACAGAAAGGGCTCGTGGACCCTGGTCGATACAGAGTGCTCAAAGATAGGTCTCTACAGGCTATTCATGGACATTGGTCTATACACAGTGCTCTGGAGTACCCAGTGTGTCTGAAGGCACTCGTCTGCATAGAGAGTACTCATGGACCCTGATCCATACAATGTGTTCACAGACACCTGTCTACTCAGAACCCTCAGAAACAAATCTATACAGAGAGGACTCATGGTACATGAGCTGCACAGAATGTTCATGGCCACTGGTCTACACAGAGTGCCTGCTCATCTTGGGGTTTAATTAATAAGTACCTTTCCAGAAAGGAAAACAAGAAAAAACAAAATCAATTACAAGGGGAACCAGGAGGAAGCTGCTTGCTCTTCTAGAAACTCGATAAAAAGTTAGAAGGTTAATAACATATCCTTCTGTTCCACCAAGAAGTGAGCTCTGCTCTTTTCCTAACAGAACCTCATATGCGTAGTCAATGACTTGTTATTCTTGGCAGCTATGAAATGTTTCCAAAATTTGATACCTGCCCCATTCAAGCTGGTCAATAATTGATGGTGGATGCATGTGCCCAAAGAACCAATTCATCTTCGGCCCTATAACTGTTTGGTTTGTAAAACATGTGATCAGGGATCCTAATCTGAGCTGTCTTCAATTTATCCTCACTTCCTTATCCTTAAGGAAATGCTCAGTCAGAAGGGAATGGGCTGATTAATGAGGATGCCATGAATGGAATGTGGACAGGATTTAGCCCCAAAGACCTCCCTGCTTTTTATTATTCAAACTGTCAATCCAGGTGAAGACCTGAAAGTCTTACTGAGAGACTGTTGTAGTCACAAATCTGTTTAGGGCAATAAGGGTTGGAGCACCTGGGTTTTAATTTTGCCTCTATCAATAACCAGCTAGAGGATATCACACACACACTTCAATGCCTTCACCTCTGGGTGTCATTTTCCTCACTGATGACATGAAACATATGTGTGTTTAAATTATTCTTCTTGTTCTAACAGGTTCCAGACAGACCATTATTATAAATAAAGCGCAGATTAAGCTGAGTTGTTTGTACTTTTCCCAGTGGAGTCTTTGAAGAAAAAGTAAGAGACGGGTTCTCTGTTCACAAAAATGACCATCATCTGTGTTTGCAGACAAGACTGAAAACACCAAGATCTGATGCATCATCCTTTTCCTACTGGTATGTTTGGAACCAGATACTCCCACTTATATTGAAGCAAACCCAACATCATAGTAGATAAATGAACAGTTAAGTACACACGCAATTCACAAATGAGGATAAACAAACACATTGGTAAAATATCCTACTCCACTAGCAACAGAAGAAAGGCAACTTCAAGGCAGGTTCTGTTTTCCACATATGATCGTAATGCCCAGTGGTGACAAGAAGCGGTGAAGCCATATAGTACTTGTGCCACTGCAAATAGATATAACCCTTTTAAAGAGTGACCTCACACTATCTGTCAAAGGCCATCTGAAAATTCGAAACTGTGGCCTCAGGAAGTCTGCATCTGGGACTCTGCCCATAGTAAGTCACCTAAATATGGAAAGAATATCTAGCAAAAAGGGGCTTGTGGTAAATTTATTTTTCAATGGTTAAGCATGGCCAGTGTAAAACTGGCACCTTCTCAATGGTCAGAAATAAAATGAATAGGAGATTATGCAATGAATAAAATATGTGGAACATGATAGTAAAAATGTTCACACTGTAAAGTGTAAAGTAAGGATCGACATTGGTATTTATACAATAATGTGATATAAAGATACATATTAAATAATGGTGGTTACATACTAGGAATTTGACATGTAGTAACCAATCCTTTCTATCTGCCTAATGAGAAATAAACTTATAGGGAAAAAGAATTCAGGAGAGACAGTGTCACTTTGATGCATAGGAATGTGCCTGACGCAAGTCAGGATATTTTCAATGGCCTCTATGCACAGCAAAGTTGGACAATGACTAAGAAAGACTGCAGAATAATTGAGCCATCTGAATTAGAGGGTTGGTAAAGAATATTGAGGGTTCTGTTGTGATAGGCAGACTTGGTGTTAATTTGGTCGGGTTAGGAATCTCAGTAACTTGGCAATTGATGTGATATAACATAATCTAATCAACCTAATGATGGACTCACCCGTGAGCAGCCAAGCAGTTGTGGAACATTAGGGTGGAGTGCTAGCCTCTTAAAAAAAAGTCCCAGCCCTGATGCAATTGGAGGGCTATTTCATCCAAAGCGTGGCTTACTTCTATTTAAGCAGCCTCATGGGAAGGCTTGTGTCTTCTTACTGGCCTGGATCCTGTTCCTGACTGTTGAACTATGTTGAACCAATGGCCCACCACATTGCCTGCAGACACTAGGCACTATCAGCAACCTCCCATATTACCTTGCATTCATTTGACTCTGCAAGCCACAAGCCTGACTCGCTGATCTTGGCACCATTCCTTTCTGCCTCCATCAGTCTGTGGTCTTTCTGCTTCCTACTTCATCTTCCTGGTCCATAAGCCCTGGCAGCTACACACATCAGGAAAGATCTCTAGCTTAACATCTGACCTACGGATTTAAAGGGGCTTGACTTATTCATTTCTACAATGGTGTCAGTCTTTTTCTTGATAGTAACTTCTCTCTTTATAGACACACACAAGTGTCACTGGTTTTGCTTCTCTAGAGAACCCAGCCTAACACAACTGTGAACTGCCAGAGGAACACACAAATCTGTCTTGGAGGGAATAAAGGCAGAATGTTCCTTAGAAGCAAGAAGGGTAAAGCCTTCAACTCACGTGCTGTGGACATGTCAAGAGAGGCAGGTCCTGGGAAAAGAACACCATACTTGGTGAAGTCAGAAAGTAGGTGAAAAAGAGGAAGACCTTTGAGGAGCTGGATTGACATGGTGACTGCAACAGTGGATTCCAACATAACAATGGTTATGAGAATGACAGAGGACCGGGCTGTATTTTGTACTGTTATACACACAGGGGCTGTCTGAACTGACTTAATGTTAACTAGCAGCAGCAGCAGCAGCAACCACCTAAGGAGACTTGGCCGTGTAATGGGTTTTGTGTTGGGCTGCCAAGCTTAAGGAACCCAGTATAAACCTACCAGCTTGGAAGAAAGATGATGTCTTCTGCTCCTGTCAACACTTAGAGACTTGGAAACCCTATACAGAGTTGGTTGGCTCAATTCGCCTGGAAAATAACATCCTGTTTGATAAAGCGGAGGAGCAGCAAAAACTCTCCTGGCAAGATGGAGGGACGCAGCGGGTGCCACAAGGGTCTCAAACATAGGAACGAACGTGAGGACGGGGCAGGATTGGGCTGTGTTCTGTCCGTGGTACAGAGGGTTGCTATGGGTCAGAACCAACTTGATGGGCACCGACCAGCAATAACATGCTCCTAACATCTCGACAAAATACCTTTTCCTACAAATGAGAAAACGGAGGGTTCAGGAGTTTGAACTCCTTATGCAGTATCACACAGCGATTCCACTGGGGAAAAGTTGTCCAGAACTGAACCACAATGTCCCTAAGGAAAGCATCAAGCAAACTCATAGCCATTGAGCCACTTCTGATTCATGGCAACCCAACAGGATGTGACACATGGGATTGCCAAAGCTGAAAGTCTTCTGAGAAGCATGTGCAGGGGCTGGTGAGTTGAAATTGCTAATAGCAGCCAGATTTTTAATAACTAGACCACTAGGACTCCTACAAGGGCCATACTGTGTCAATATATGTATGTATATATACAACATATAAAAGACAACATACCAAAATTCATCTAGGTGCATTTAAAAAAGGTAGCAGAAAGTCGTATTTCTCTACTACTTATAGTACAAAGGACAAAAACGCTTCCAGAATTTTCGTTGATTTAAAATAGCATTCCCATGGGGCCATTAACTAATGTCTTCACTTGGCCTTGATGGTCTCATGCTTTATGGACAGGGATTATAACGGGCTGACGCACGCCACGGTGTCCTCTCTTCCAGACACAGGTCTTCCGATTCACATTTCCTGGTGAAAATGAGGACATGGATGTTTTGGATGATTCCAAGCAAACCAAGTGTAGATATGGGACCGGGTGCTGGCCATGGGGGTTAGTACGTGGTTGTGGTAGGTGCTATCTAGTGAGATCGGACCCACAGCTACTTCATGCACAGCAGAACACAGCCCCGCCCAGTCCTGTACAATTGTTCCTCAGCCTAAACCCATGGCTGCAGCCATTGTATCAATCCACCTCCTTGAGGACTTTCTTTTTCGATGCTGCTTTACTCTAAAACATGACGTCTTTCTCCAGGGACTCGTCTCTGCTGACACTATGTCCAAAGTATGTGGGACTAAGTCTTGCCATCCTTGCCTCTCAAGAGCACATATGGGGCATGATTTGGGTCAGACACACCTTATTCCTCAAAGTAATATACTTGCTTTTCAATATTCTGAAGAACTCTTGTGCAGTAGATCTGCCAAAGGCAATACTTCTCTTAATCCCCCACCCCCATTTTATTGGGAGCTCTTACAACTCTTGTTACAAACCATACATCAATTGTATCCAACATATCTGCACATATATCCCCTCATTCTTTACTAGACATTTACTTTCCATTGAGCCCTTGCGATCAGTTCCTCCTTTTTTACCCTCTCTCCCTACCACAGCCCTTGTGGCCCCGTGATAGATTGTTAATTATCTTTAGATCTCACACCAACGGCTGTCTTCCTTCCCCTCTGGTTTCCGTTGTTCTTTCCTGTGACTGGGGCTGTGTGGTTATACGCTATTCATCCATGCCCACTTCTCCCTCCCCTCTGCCTCACCTTTTGGCATTTCTATTTCCATTTCTGTTGCTGGGTTCCATGTGTTGTGAGTTTTATCTCTTGCCTATACCTATGTACATGTAGATTGGGAGATGGCAGTGAGCAGGGAAACAGAGGCATATCATGTGATCCTTTAGTGCTCTGCTGCACCCTGATTGTCTTGACTCACCCCCTCCCTGAGATCCCTTTGGGTGGGATTACTCCATTGTCCATAGATGGGCTTTGGGTCTCTGCTCCAACGCCCCTCCATTCTCACCAATGCATTTTATTTTCATCTCTTGACTGCTGTTTCCACAAGCATTGAAGTGGAAGTCCAAGCAAGACAAAATCCTGACAACTTCAACCTTTTCTCCACTTATCATGGTTTTAGCTATTGGCCACATGAGGATTTTGGCCTTATTTACATTGACTTGTACTGCATACGGAAGGCTGAAATTCTTGATCATCATCAGCAAGTGCTTCAAGGCCTCTCCATTCGCAGGCAGTAAGTTTGTGTCATCTGCACACCTCAGGTTATAATAAGCCTTACTTCAATCCTGATACCACATCCATCTTTCCTTATATAAGCCCGCTTCTCTGATTATTTGTTCAGCAAATACTCTGTAAAGTATGGTCAGAGGATACAACCCTATTGCACACCTTTCCTGATCATAAACTATGAGGCATTCCTTTGTTCTGTACTCACAACTGCCTCTTGATCCAGGAACAAGTTCCACCGGACCACAATAAAGTGTTCTGGAATTTCCATTTCTCTCAAGGTTACCCACAGTTTGCTATGACCCACACAGTCGGATGACTTGTCACAGTCAACAAGACACAAGTAAACTCCTTTCTGGCATTCTCCACTTTAAGCCAGGATCCACCTGACATCAGCAATGATAACCCCGTTCCACATCCTCTTCTCAGTCCGGCCTGAAGCGCTGACTGCTCCCTGTCAATGTATTGCAGCAACCGTTGTTAGATGATCTTTGGCAAAATTTTCCTTGCATGTGATATCGAGGATATTGTTCTACAGTTGGAGCCTTCGGTTGAGTCACCTTTCTTTGGAACGGGTACACCTATGAGGCTCTTCCAGTCAGTCGGCCGGGTATCTGTCTTCCCACTTCTCTGGCAGAGAAGAATGAGTGCTTCCAGTGCTTCCAGTGCTTCCAGGGCTTCGTCGACTTGTTGAAATAGGGGTGAGTGTCAAATTGCCCAATGCTTCCTGATTTGCTTCTGGAGAACCCCTCAGTTGTCCTTTGTGCACCCCTATCTCTGGCATCACTCAGGCTACCTAACACAGGTGCCAGTAAATATTACTGTGGAAGAACTGTTTCACTGACTGTAACCGATGGATGGAGGGCCGCCATCCACGGTAGGCCACACATGGTGAGAAAATACAACTCTGACCTAAGCTGGTGCATGAGCGTTCAGGAAGGCTGGATGAATCTGACTGGTGACCAGATTGTTAGTTTTCGTCTTGTCCAAAAATGAACGTTTCATCAATGTTCGTGTACTGGATGTTCCAAGGATGACCTACCCACTCTGAGCTGAAGAGAAGCCAGAGGATAGAGGAGACAAAGTAATAAAGAAAACTCTCTATTACTTAAAAAAGCCGCCCCTGACAGGAAAAGAACACATTTATCAATGCCACGGGTCTATCGTCACATGCCACCAACTGGCTTGTGGTTTCTGACCACAACTTTGCTGCGCAGCTCAAAGCAAACCACGGACCACACTTTCATGTCGGTCGCAATCGCACTTGAAGGACGTGGGTGCGCCGAATGTACTTCCAGGCCCAGTCAACCGCCCCTGTACCGTTCATTATCCTTCCCCACTCCTCGTCGACGTTTGGGGACAAGCGATGCCAGTGACAGCATCTTCCACAGAGTGAGGGTCTGAGGAGGGGACAGTGTGAAAGTTGTCTTCGCACAGGCCAGAAAAGCTACCCTGCCACCCGTGCTTTAGGAGGGCTTGTCTCGAGAGATCCATAGTGCTGTGAAGAAGCGCTATTGTCTTTTGCTAATGATAATGAAGACATGCTAGGGGTCACTGATCATCGGAGTAACTTCAAATAAGGAAATGGAATCTAGATTAAGAAGAACAATCCTTTCACCTCTCTCTCTCTCTCTCTCTCTCTCTCTCTCTCTCTCTCTCTCTCTCTCTCTCTCTCTCTCGGTACTCATTAGCGATTAACTGTGAAAAGATTCCAAAGAATGAAAGTCAAACTGCTACTGCTGACAAGATGAACTCTGTATTACAAATCTTACAACTCTCATGACAATAGCACATTAGCTGTTGATATCTTTTGTGGCCTTCCTCTGACAGGAAGGATGGCTGGGGAAAGAGCTCTCAAATCCCTGATCTAGGTTTAGGAACTGGGCGAGCCAGGAGGGCAGAAGCACGAGACTAAAACATCAGCATTTCTTTCTAGATGTTTCCTTTTGGCTGCCTTTTGGACAAAGGTGCCAAGGACTCAGCAAGCTGCTGAGGGAAGGGGTGCTTGCTTTCTGCGTGTTTCCAACACTAAAACATGAAAATAGGTGTCATGTCCCAGCATCAAGGATCCAGCGGGCCGTAGAGTCCCAAGGATGCCACCGGGTGCCTGCACACACCCTGCTTCCAGCCGCACACAGGGCGAGAGTGGCCTGTCGGCTTGCGGAGCCCCGCGGGAACCTTGCTTGTTGGTCTCTGTGTGCTTCCTTTCATTTGTTTCTAATAAAAATCTTGGAGACGAACGTTTCTGCTTGAAATGACTTCTTTGGAATTCCAACGGGCCTCAACCAGGGCTTTTTGGCTACACCATGGCCATCGCCTAATGGATTGCAGACGCATGTCAGTGTACAGCTTAGAACGCCACAGCAGAACTATGCGCAGCAGCATCGAGCCCGCGTCAGGAGTTTCCAGTTGATCCAAAGCCAGCGTCTTAGGGGAACTGAGGGATGGCAGAGACTTATCAGCGCTAGGTCTCCCTGCGCTCTGTTCTCCAGCCTTAATCCAAGCTCGCCCGCTTACTGGGTGTCTGCTCCTCAGGAAACGACTGGAGGGCCAAGAAGACCCTGCTGCTATTAATTACAGGATCTCTTTCCAGAGGAAATTCCAAGGGCTTAATATCATAGAATTCATCTTAATTTTAATCTACTTATTACCCACAAATATATTCAATTAAGTTCATAAGGTAACAAGTTTATGTGTCTCTGAGAGTACCTGGCTAGTGGCTATTCATTCAATACTTATTTCTTGTCTTTAACTCTCTCATGCAGAGGCTTGCCTCTATTGAACGCATAATCCTAAAAACTTAAAATACCTCATTGCTACGGAGTCGAAAGGACAGAGTCGAGCTGCCCCTGTGGGTTTTCCATGCTGTAAACTTTTAGGGGAGCATAAAGACTGCCCCTCCAACAGAGCGGTTAGCGAATTCAAACTGCTGATCTTGTGGTTAGCTACGCCAATAGTACGTGGCTATGCCACTCAAGCTCCCTCCCATGGAGTTCACTCTGACTCACAGCGAGGCTTTAGGTTAGATGGAACTGCCCCTGTGGGTTTCGGAGACTGTTAACTCTTTATGAGACTTAAAAAGCCTTTTCTTTCTCCCTTGGAGCTGGCGGATGGTTTCTTACTGCTAACCTTTTGGTTAACAACCTGTCATGTGACCACTACACCATCAGGGCTCCCATTATGCCACTAGGGTGAAATATATATATATATATATATATATATATATATATAATATTTTTCTTAAAAGATCATTTTATTGGGGGCTCTCACATCTCTTATAACTATTCACACATCAATTGTATCAAGCATATTGGTACATATCTTGCCATCATTATTTTCTTTCTTTTTTAAAAAATCATTTTATTGGGGACTCATACAACTCTTATCACAATCCATACCTACAACATGGTGCCAAGCACATTGGCACACTTCTTGCCATCGTCATTCGCAGAACGCTTGCTTTCAACCTGAACCCTTGCTATCAGCTCCTCATTGTTCCCCTCCCTACCCACTCCCCCCTCCCTCATGAATCCTTGGTCATTTATAATTTATTTTTATGACTTTGTCATACCTTACCCTGTCTGACGTCTCCCTTCGCCCACTCCTCTGTTGTCCACGGACAAGGTTAGATATGGATTTTTGTCACCAGTTTCCTCTTTCTACCCCACCCGCCCTCTACCATCCCGGTAGTGCCACTCGCAGCACAGGTGAAATATTTTCTGAATGCTTTTCTAGTGCCTTAAATTAAAATACTCACAGGCAGTGACTAAATGATATTGTTCCATCAAGGTCTCGCTCCCTTTCTTCACTGGCTCTGCAAATTTTTCCTCCTCTCTACTCCACACACTCGCCGCCCCCTACAAAGGCCTTTCTGCTCTTCAAAACGATGGAGGGAGGTCTCTCCTGCATTTTCTTCATTCGGCGGCGCTCCCAACCTTTGGATGTGGAGAGCGGTATGATTTCCACTCTGCTCTCAAAGGTTACGCCGAGCGCATGTCACGCTCATGAGAGGAACAGAAAAAGAAAGCATCAGCTTGCTTGTGCCTCGACGGACAATCCAACTCAGCTCCCAAAGGGTAAACTTATAAACTTGAAGTAGTCACAAGAATCTTTTTCATCAAGCGCTTCCTCGGGATCTAAACATCAATCCCCCCACCCCCCACCCCTTTTTTTTTTGAACTGAAATCTTTTAGACAGTTTTCTCTTTTGTCATCACAAGACATCCTAGAACCTTCTATGCTCATTTGATCAGAATCCGAAGTCAAATCAATTCTACAAGGTCGCAGTGGATGATTTCCCCAGGCCGCGCCTCCTGGAGGGGATCAGTGGTTGGCAGTGGTTGTTGCGGGTGTCAGTCTTTTGGATCACAATCAAGTGGCAAGAAGGAACACTTAACGAGAAGGAACATTTACCAAGTCGCTGTACGTAGATGGGAGATGCCAGAGGAGGAGTGTGAGGTCAGGGCCTCTGCGTCCAGTTGGGCAGGCCCTGCACTGTACACATTTGAGAAAGCACTCCCCACACCACAGGCCTTGCTCATTTGTCTTCTTTCTGAGGACAGTTTTCTGACAGACAGCATCAGAGTGTCTTCTTTCAAAGAAGGGTTTGCAGACCACTCAAACCCAAACCACGCATCATCAAGTCCGTTCTGACCGAGAGTAACCCTTGAGGATAGAGTCGAACTCCTTCACAGGATTTTTTTTTTTATTTTTTGGTTTCAGGGTTTTTTTTTTTTTTTTTGAATCTTGTGTTATAGTACCTTCTCTCTTTCATGGTCAGTCTGTTCCAAGCCACAGTATCTTCATTGGCTTCCGATGTGTGCAAAAGCTGGACACTGACTAAGGAAGAGTGAAGAAGAACTTAAATCTCTGAATTATGGGGCTGGCAAGGTCAATGGAATATATTATGGACGCTGCAAGAAGTAAAACATCTACGTTGGAAGAAGTACAGCCAGAATGCTCCTTTGAGAATTTGTCTCTTGTGCTTTGGATCTGTTATCAGCAGGAACTCCTCCCTGGTGAGGGACTCCATATTTGGTAAAGTTGAGGGTCAGCTGAAAAGAAAGTAGCCCTCAAGGAGATGGACTGGCAATGTGGACTGGCAAGGACGTTCTTAAACCTGAGAACCATTGTGAAGATGGTGCCAGGCTGGGCGGTCTTTCTTCCCCCTGTTGAAGATAGATCCTGCAAGAGTCAGAACCAGTGCAATAGCACCGGACGCCATGCATCAGGAAAGTGAAAGGGAGCCCAGGATGCAATGAAGCTGGCGCTGCTTCAACAAATCGGGCATGGTCCTTCTGCTCTGTCCTGTAAGTCAAAATGGATTCGCAGGCAGGTGATTGTTGGTGGGCTATGTGGAGGGAGGCTGGCTGTTGCCAGATGTCATTGAGTCCATCTTGACTCATCGCAAGCCTACATACAACCCAACAAGACAACACTCCATCTTCATGGTTGTTCTTATGTTTGAGCCGATTGTTCCAGCCAATCCATCTCCTTAAGGGTCATCCTCTTTTCCATGCTGGCTAGTGGACACTCACCTCAACACTAATTTCTTGTCTTTCACTGTCTCACGTAGAGGACGTTTTGGGACAAGGGATGTCAACGACAGCATCTTCCATGGAGTGAGAGTTTGAGGAGGGGACTGTTTGAAAGTTGTCTTCACACAGGCAGAATGATGTTCTTTTCCAGGGACTAGCTTCCCCTCACAACATGTCCAAAGCACATGTGGTGAAACCTCAATATCCTCACTTCTAAAGAGCACTTTGACTCTTTTCTTCTTCTTCCAAGAAGATAAATTTGGCAGTGCATGGTACTTTCTTTTTTTTCTTTTCTTTTCTTTTTTTTTTTTTTAGGCATCACTGCCCTCTGGTAGGAGTGGGAGGCCCAGCCTTGCTGCTGCTGGATTTGAACCACCAAGCCAGTCGGCTGCAGTCCCACACTCAACCACTATGCTACCGGGGCTCAGCCCTCATGGTACTTTCTTTGTGTGTGTGTGTGGAGGGGGGTGGGCATCACTGTCCCCTGATGGGAGTAGGAGGCCCAGCCTTGCTCCTGGAGAGGTACTGCTGGATTTGAACTGCCAACCTTGTGGGCTAAAGTCTGCTCACAACCACTGCACTATTGGGGCTCAGCCCACTACTTTCAACATTTTTTGCCAATGCCATACTTCAGACGCATTGATTCTTATCCAGTCACCAACCTTCACATGCATATGAGGTGATTGAAAATGTCATAACTATCAAAACTATAAAGAAGGAATAGGTTGTCCATTTCTCAGGAATTAGTCACTGAACAGCTTATGAATAGCAGCAGTACAACATGGTCAAAAATGGGAATTCTGTGACACTTTATTGTGCTCGAGAGGAACTATTCACGAGCCAGGGGGCAGACATTCAAAGAGAAATGCATGGTTCAAAGTGAGGAAAGGTATGTGTCAGCATTGTGTTCTCACGATATTTATTCAATCTGGATGCTGAGCAAATGATCAGAGAAGCTGGACTATGTGCAAAAGAATGTGGCATCAGGACCGGGGGGGGGGGGAACTAATTAACAACATTCAATGTACAAAAGGCACAACTTTGCTTGCTGAAAATGAGAAAGACTTGAAGCACTTGATGACGATCAAAGATGGCAGACTTTAGTATGGATTGCAGTTCAACATAAAGAAAACCCAAATCCTTACGAGTGGCCACTGATAGGTAGCATCATGATAAACAGAGAAAAGATGGAAGTTGTTCAGGATTTTGTCTTACTTGGGTCCACAATCACTGTTCATGGAAGCAGCAACCAAGAGTTCAAAAAGCACTCATTGCATCGGGTAGAGAGACTGCACAAGACACTCTGATGTGCTGAAGAGCAAGGAAGTCACTTTCAAGACTAAGGTGCTCTTGGTCCCTGGTATCCCCCCCCCTCAGGTTTTATTGACATATAATTCACGTATCATACAGTGCAATAGTTCAGTCACACCCAGAAGAGTTGTGCAATCATCTCCACTTTTAGTTTTAGAACATTTTCTTCATTCTTAAACTCATCATTATCAACTCCTCATTTTCTATAATTTCTCATGCTACATCCCCTAAAGAATCATTAATCCAATTACTGTCTCTATAGATTTAGCCATCCTGGATTTCATATATATAAAAAAAAAAAACCCTATTAAGAAACAAACAACCAAAGCAACAAAGGGAAACAGATTAAACCTCAATCCAGGAGAAAGCAGAAGATATTAAAAACTAGAACAATTTAAATGGGTCATAAGGAAGATCAAATCACAGGGAGCTCAAGGTTAACCTCACTGCATCCGCCACCATCTGCTTGCCTATGCACCCTACATGAGAGTAAGCCCTGGTCTTTTCCATCGAAGTAAGACTAGCACACACATCTGCCCAAATTTTCCTTTCTTCTAGAAGGAAGAAATGTACAGGGAAGAACTGGACCCAAATGAGAGGGAGGAGAATGAAGGGTGTTCCCTTCATTGGAGTGAGAGGATGTCCTGGAGCGTCATTTCCCTTTTGATTTGAAAAGCAGCAAGCAACTAAAGAAAAGCTGGGGCCATGTGCAATCTCACTAGGAACATCGCAACAGGTAAACTTTGTCTCTCGTTGTGCTTAAAAGGAGATTTGACTTTTTCCTTACAGTTCTCCAAAAGCCATCAGATGAGGTCTTGCATAGGAGAGTGAAACCATCCTTCAGCCACAACCACAGGCATAATAGAAAGATAATGCCTGTTTCAAAATACTTTCCTCTTGGCTTACAGTTTTCTAGAGTTTCTCAAATCCTGATAAAGAACCTGAGGGTAATGGGGTTGTTCTGGAGGGAGTCTTCATCACCAGAAGTCCCTTACTGTCATGAACATTAAATCTTCATGTTCAGTTCAGATGTACTGGGGGACTTTTAGACACATGGTACCATTGGCAGGGATTGGAAACTAGGCTAACTTCCTAATTGCCCCTCCCTTCCCCACCCGTTCTCCCTCACAAGGGGTAATTTCACTCTTCCAGGCATTCTAAGTGGGCAGAAGGGAAATAGCTAAAAATGTTCTGGAGTTGTGATACCAATTGGGGCTAGGAGCACAAAGAAAAATATGTGTAGCATTGTAAAAAAAAAATCCATGATGTCAAGGCAGGACAGGACACACTATTTCTGGAAGGCAAGTTGAACTCACCCAAACCGAATTCACTGCCATCGAATCAATAACCACTCATGGCAACTCTTAGGACAGGGTAAATGTGCCCCTGTGAGTTTCCAGGGCTGTAACATTGCAGTTTTTCTCCCTTGAACGGACTCGTGGTTTCAAACAGCTGACCTTGCAGTTAACAGCACAAGATATAGTCAATGATGCCACCAGGGCTTCTAAACTGAATGGTAGCTTCTATTTATTAATGCCCCTGTCACGACTACACCCAATGCAGAGGACAAGAGCGTGGAGGAAGGCATAGCACGATGAGCAGAGTAACAGTGTCTAAGGAAAGCTCGCGTGGGACATGACTGCACGCTCATGCTGTTGTTAGCGGTCACCGAGTCACTCCAACCCATGGGGGCCTCGGTGCTACCAAAGAGAACTGTTACATAGAGTTGTTTGGGCTGATTGGAAACAGATTACCTGGCTGTTTTTGTTTTATCAAAAGCTATTGCTGGGTAGGTTCAAACCACTGTGCACTCAAGTGGAAGCTGGTTTTTTTTTTTTTTTTTTTTTTGCCTCCCAGCCCTGGTGGCATAATTAAAAAGCCTTGGTGGTAGAGCTGGGTATTTGGTGGGCTGCTAACTACGAGGTCAATGATTCAAACTTAGCAGCCGTCCCTCAGGAGAAAGGTGAGGCAATCTACTCCCCTAAAGACATACAGTCTCAGAAACCCACAGGGGGCAGTGTCTATGCATCTGAATTGGCTCCATGGCCGTGAGTTGGGTCCAAGTCAAACTTCATCTCTGGCTGTTCTCCAGGTCCCAGGAAGCCTGGCTGAGAAACCACAGACCCCAAAGTAAACCCAGCACCATCAAGACCGGTGTAAGGTCTTCCTAAGGCAGAATGGAGAATTCCATTTCAGCGTGGTATCTTCAAGTGTCCTCCGGGCACTCCACATGCCCACACACTTTGTTTGTTAGGCTGCTCCGAGGAGACTGAGCACACTACAGAGCAAGAAGCAAACTGGAAACTCAGCACTATGTATACATCATGATGAAAAACAATGCCATATTCGCAGAACATTTGGAACCTCCTGAGACCTCACACTGACAACATAACTAAATCGTCCTTCTGTCATTTCTTAGATTTGGAGCAGGAAAAAATGTACCTAGAACATTCGTGTATATGCTATTTTCAGACAGGAAGAGGTAAGCTACAACCAATTTTCCCATTTTACTGGAAGGCTAAAAAGGGTAAGTGGATTACATAAATTGTGTGACTCTTGGGAATAGTAGCACCTGGTGACCCTAACTAAACAACATCTCAAAAGCTAAAAAGGGAAAAGGAAAACTACTCTTGGATATATAGTCTATTATTCTATAGCGTGAATGTGGTAGTGACATAATCTGGTGCCAATTTTAAGACTTGAGAGAATTAAGAGTGAAGGGGTGGAGTCTAGTTTGTCAATCAGTTCATAGCCAATGAGGTCTCTGTGTGGGCATGGTCTTCTGAGAATCCTGGGAACTCAGATTTTCTTCTTGGACATGGGAGACAGTTCTCTTTCTCTGCTCACTCCCTGAGAGACACTACTGTCAAGACAGATGCCACCACACTGATAGACCATGTGCCCTGGGAACTGGAGGAGCCATGTGGAAACCCCTGCCAGTGTTGAGATGCTTTTACCGCCACTGGATCCAAAAGACTTTGCAGTCATTGGTCTGTGATTGTACTGCATTCAGCATTATTGCATGCATTGCATGCATTTCATGAGTCTGAAGAAGTGACCCCTCTGTGACGGGATGTCCAATTTTCTATAGATGGACTTTGGGTCTCTATTCCCCCTGCCCCCATTCACCTTGGGTATGCTTTTGTTCTGGGTCTTAGATGCCTGATCCCTGATCTCATCGACACTTCATGATCACACAGGCTAGTGTGCTTCTTCTATATGGGCTTTGTTGCTACTCAGCTAGATGGCCGCTTGTTTATCTTCAAGCCTTGAAGACCCCCCCAATGCTGTATCTTTTGATATCCAAGCACCAGCAACTTTCTTCACCATATTTGCTTATGCACCCCTTCTGTCTTCAGCAATCGTGTTAAGAAGGTGAGCATCACAGAATGCCAGATTGTTAGAACAAAGTGTTCTTGTGTTAAGGGAGTACTTGAGTTGAGGCCCAATGTCCATCTGCCACCTTAATTCTTATCCTATAGATATGAGTACATAACTCTATTCCCCTCTCATTATATATATATGTGTATATATATATATATTGACATATGCACATGCCTGTATTTAGACCTCTATAAATGTCCTTTGCCTCCTGGTTCTTTCCTTTCTTTCTTTTTTACTTCCCTCTGTGACATACTTTCTAAAAGAATATCAAATATACCTTTTTTGGTTATGGTTTGCTGGTTTTTAGGAGAAACAGCAGCTTAACATCGGGAGGTGGGAGCAGCCATGATATTTTATCTTGCTGCTGACAGACAATAACTATCAACTGGTTTCCATTTCAGTGGAAGTTCTCAATTCACAGAAATTTAACAACATGCTGTTTCCATAGCAGCAGATAACAAGTAAAACTCAGAAGGTCTTATTGACTTTCACAGGACTTAGACAATGTGGTCCTTTCAGCAAGATTTTTGCTCCTTTTTTAGCCTTTGTGAGATTTTCACTTTCTCTTTTCTAAATGCCTTTAGCAAATCATACACGTTTTGAACTCATATCGTTTTAGCATCACTGTCCAATTACACATCCACATAGTAATATAAGGATGTCAGGGGTGACCCAGGGGGCTGCTGACTGGCTCTGTGAGACAGAGATGAGGCCATCTGTTCCTTTAATGATCAACAGCTTTAGAATCCCGCACGGGGCTGTTGTACTCCCTCCTGTAGGGTCCCTATGACTCAGAATTGGCTTGATGGCAGTGAGTTTATAGGAATACAGCCTCACCAACATGTCTAATGTTAAAAAAAGGTGCTGAATAACAGAGGCAAGACCTAATTTGACGTGCAATGCCAGCTTAACACATGATGAAACTAAAGCCCTGTTTTACAAACGCTTGCAGATCGGCTACATTGATTACATTGATTAATTATTTAAATTCACTTAAGTCATTTCCGTTAAGGATGAAAAGTACAGTATAGCATTAACTGGCACTGCTGATTTATTATAGCACTGGCATGGGGAATCAGGCTTTGAAACATAAGCAGGAGAGCTACGATATGCCAGGTCCTCCCCGGACGCCGTGGCAGCCTGAGTGAGGATGGCGACGCAGATGGGTGGGGTAATTAGCAGGTTCAGAGAAATGGGAATACACTGTCATTTCTTGTGCATATGTGAGTTCCGTTGTATATTTCTTTGCAAATCACTCTGCTCTCTTACAGTTTCTATAGATCGAAACCAGGACACATGGCTCACCTGTAACAGACATGCACCCTAAGGGGGCAATGAGCGTGATGGGGGCGAATCCATAGGCAGCAAAGTTCCCGGTCTCTCCCACGGCCATGAGGAGAACGCCACCCCACCACGCCACACTCTTCAAGAGAGGTCTCGGGTGCTCTTGGTGCGCCAGCTGAAGATGAGAATATTTCTGGAAGTAGGTCAGAAGGCGAATAAGACAACAATTCAGCACAGTGACAACGTGTCTTGAAGTCTTCATCATGGCTATTTGGAAATTTGCATCGTGTCTTTTAAATGTATTTGCAGATTATTATAAAGAGCCATGGTTATGGCTTCATGTTTCTTTCAGACGTCAGAATAGCAGGAACAACTCATTAAGGTCTTAGAGTTTAAAATGCCTGCTCACATTCTGCTGCTTCGTTCTCATAACAGCACTGTAAAATAGAGGGGGTACCCAGAAAACGTCCAGAACAAAGCTCTGCTTAGCAGAGCGCTCACAGCACACCTCTTCCTTTGTTAGACGAGCGCCGAGCACTCAGTGCACTCAGTGGCATCGCCTGCGAAGGTTCTCTTTGGTCACAGTGAGTTTGTTCATCGAAGCAGTTTTGCTCAAACCTCGTATTTTGTGATGGCCGATTTAAGAGAAAAACATGTGGCTGTGAAATTTTGTTTCCTGCTCAGGAAAAATGCTGCAGAAAATGTTGTCAAGCTAAGCACAGGCTACGAGGACAGCACTATGGAAGAAACTCAAGTGTCTGAGTAACTTTCTTATATCAAAAAGGTGAAATGTCAATTGACGACAAACCTCGTTCTGGACATCTGTCAACTTCCTGAAAAGACAAAAATGTCAACGAAATTTGTGCACTTGTGCTCAAAGACTGACACGACAGACATTGAAGAGATGGGGAAGTTATCTGGATTATTTTAGAGCTAGGCTCAGCGAATTTCAACAGAAGACTTGGGAATGAGAAGATTTGGCTGCTGAGAAATGTGTCCCTCAGCTTCTGACTGACCAGGAAAAAGAGAATCGCGCGAGGATACATGCTGTGCTTTGAAAGAACAGCTCCGAAGTGGCCCAGACTTTTTTCCCCCGAAGGTAATTCATTACTGGTGATGAGACATGGTGCTATTCTTATGATCCTGAAAGCAAACCTCACTCAAGACAGTGGAAAATGCCATCATCACCTCACCCCCCAAAAGCTTGCCAAGTGAAATCAAAGATCAAGATGATGCTAATGGTTTTTTCCCTTATGTGAGGGGGGAGAGTGCATTTATAGTTCATTCCATCAGGTGAGACTGCTAATCAAGCTTAGGATTTAGAGGTTCTGAAAAGCCTGCATAACAGTGTGTGACAAAAAAGGCCTGATTGTGGCAGAGAGGGGACTGGTTTTGCCACCATGACAAGGCACCTGCTCACACAGTCATTGCAGTGCACCAGTTTGGGCACAAACACCATGCCTCTACTTGTCATGCCTGAACTCGTTCCATGTGACTTCTTATTTTTTTAATAAATCATTTTATTGGGGCTCAGACATCCCATCACGATCAATACATATGTCAATTGTATGCATGCCATATTTGCACACGTGTTGCCACCATGAACCCTGAAACATCCTCCCTCCACTTAGGCCCCAGTACCAGTTTGTTTCCAAGAATGAAGAGGGACATGAAAGGGCAGCAACTTGATGATGTAAAAGAGGAAGAAAAAAATGAGGGAGGTCCTACTAGCCATCTAAACAGATGAGTTGGCAAATGTTTCAAAGAATGAAATAACAGATTTGACAAATGTACTACATGCAATGGAGAGTGCTTGAAGGTGATACAATTGTTTTATTAAAAAAATTAATAGCTTTGAAAAAAAATCTTTTTTTCCTGGTACCCCCTCATAAGTATCAGTACAAGGACTATGGGATAGGTTAGAGATATAAAAGACTTTTTAAGCCAAACACTTCTTATGAAATGTAAAAAAATTCAGATAACAAAGTCAACATGAATGAAGGAGAGGTAATACAATTGTAAAAAGAACAGCTTATAAAAGGAATTGAAATTTATGGGTCAAAAAAATAACACATCAGACTATTAAAAGATTTAGTATCTGGAGTCTTAAAGGTTTGAAGTTAAACAAGCAGCCATCTAACAGAGAAGCAATAAGCCCACATGGAAGATGTGATCATGAGGTGTTGATGGGACTGGGAAACAGGCATCAAAAGACCCACAACAGGCATCAAAAGACCCACAACAAACAAACAAATAAACAGAAAAACATTTTGTTGAGAACAGGGGCCAAAGCCCCTGTTGAGAACAGAGACCCAAAGCCCATCTGTAGACAATGGAACATCCCCCCACAGTGGGGTCACAGGGAAGAGATGAGCCAATCACATGCAGTAGAGCACTGATAAAGTACACAATACTCCTCTGGTTCCTTGAGGCTTCCTCACCCCTCACTATCATGGCCCCAGTGCTATCTTTCACTTCAGACTAGACGGGAACATGTATACAGGTTCAGATAAGAGATAAGAGCGCATGACACACGGAATCCAGGAACAGTTATGGGAACATAGATACCAGAAGGGTAGGGGGAAGGTGGGAAAGTGGAGAGAGAGGGAACTGATCACAATGATTAACACATAACCACACCCCTCCCCCAGGGGAACGAAAAACAGAAACCAAGGGGGAAGGGTGACAGTGGTTGGTGTAAGATATGAAAATAATAATAATTTACAATTTGTCATCGGAGAGGGGAGAAGAGCTGATACCACGGACTGAGTAGAAAGTAAACATCTAGAAAAGCATGACAGCAACATATGGGCAAAGAGACTGGATACAGTCAGTGTATAGGTCATTATAAGTTGTAAGAGCCCTCAATAAAGTGATCCTAAAAAAAACCAAACTATTGAGTAATAACAGAAATAAAAAATATTTGAAATTTAAAAAATCTAATACAATCTGAGATGGGCAGATTAGGATATTTTTTCTGTGGTATGCTAAAGAGGACCCTTACTTATATCTTATTTGAATATTTCTTTCTTATTTGAATATTTCTTTCTATGTTAAAAATAAATTCTGGAAAGACTGAGCATTAAATAATGCTCCAGACTGGGGTTTACTTGTCTTTATATCAATGTATATACTATACATAGTTTGTGTATATATGTAAACATATGAGTATATACAAGAGGCTTCAAAAATTCAGGGAAAAAATCAAAGACAACAGAAAATTTCCATAAGATTTTTGAAGATATACATATACATCTATACACACATTACACCATTTGAGTATAAATTTAGTCCATGATATGTGTGCTTATCATAACATAACATCATGTGCTTGTATATATGTACAGTCTTACCTGAATATTTAGAGAAATGCTGATTATCAAGTTTCCTAAAATGGCCAACAAAACCCCAAAAAGGTGAATCTGAAAAAGAGGAACAATAATTCTTATAAGATATCCTGGCGAGACAAAAAGACAAATTAAATGCATACATTCATTCATCTACTCAACACTCATTCAGCAAACATTTACTTAGCATTTATTTGCCAGGCTTATCTGAAAAATGGATATGATTGGAAAAGGAATGTTTAGTCAAATAAGAAATGTTAAGAAATCACTTCTAGTCTTTAACTGAATCCTCAAGACACTTGCCTCATTCCTTGGAATACAGAAGAGAGTTGTCCTCCCCCCTTCGCCCAGCCCCTGCAGTTATGTGCTTCTGGGGGACTGTCACGGTGCTGTGGGTTTGGTGTTGGGAAGCTGAGTGTACGGTCAATAGTTCAAACCTATCTGCTGCTTCAGGGAGACCGTTGAAGCTGGCTGTACCCATAAGGACTCTGAGCCTTGGAAACCATCTCTGTGTTTCAGAATGGACTTGGTGGCAGTGGGTTTGGTTTTGCGAATATGTTGCTTACATATGCTTGTCTATTTTCTTCAGCAACCCCTCTGGGTTGGAAATACTTGCTTGGAAAAGTATTAAATTCATACCCAAAGGATGGATTTACACTCCTTTACACTCTCCTATCCGATTTCTTTCCCCTTAACATGTCCTGGAAGACGGTGGAACAAAGGGAAGAACATTAGACTTGGCCTTCAGGATGAATCTAAGAAGTAGATCTGCTAGTTTCTATCTGGCTGACCTTGACATTCCCAGCCTCAGGGAAAAGAGGATGTTGAATAGGAAGTTTCCAGAAATCCCTTTGACCTATAAAGTTCTGTAATTTTCTCTCAGGACCCGAATCATGAATCTACACTGTCTCCCTTGAGTCCACACTAGCATCCCAGAATCTGTTCTCACTCTGGCCACCCACTCACCCAGGGTCTGTAGAAATAGCCTTTACCTCAAGCCCTTGACATGTGCCGTTCTCTAGTGCTCCCAGCATATCCCTCACCGGAACCGTGCGGCTCCTCCCCTAGCCCATCCAACCCCATCCTCCCGGCTTCACTTAGACTGCGCAGGGTCATTCTAAAACGAACCTCCCTGTCGATTCTGACCCATGACGATTCTGTAGGACAGCATGGAGCTGCTCCCGAGGCTTTCCAAGGTCATCGCAGTTGAGTGGCGGCTTACTAACCAAAAGGGTGGCCGCTGGCCCCTAGCCGGCAGAGCTCGGAGGGAGGAAGATGGGGCAGGCAGTTTCTGTAAAGATTGACAGCCTTGAAAACTCGAGGGCCCTTTTCTACTCTGTCCTCTGGAGTCCCTGAGCCGAGCCCAATGGCAACGTGCCCAGTGCTGCTTAAAATAATCCCCGCAGACCCAGCCTGCCTCATCGTCCTCCCATGGAGGGATTAGTGGCCCCCACCCCAGTCTTTCGGGTGGCAGCCACGCGCTTAAACACGGCCTCACCAGAATTTCTTTGTAAGCCACCAGGGTCTACAAATAGAAGGTGAATTCCACCCCAGGTACTTCATCACGTGGGGGCTTCGTCAAACCTCCCTCGGACAAGCACAGAATGGTTTCGATGTAAAACAAGAGCAACAGACATGGAGAACTCAGGCCTCACACGGCTCCCAAGATGTTAGCCAGACACCGCACATGCGTTATGTGTATGCCGAAGCTGCCATCGCCGCACCCAGGTAGGCTGTGGCTGGGAGGGGTCCGGGAGGCATTTCCGACTCACAGCGACCCAGTGTACAACAGGAGGAGACCCCGCCGGGTCCTGCACCATCCTCCCAAGGGTTCTGCGGTTCGAGACCACTGTGGTCAATCCATCTCGCCAGGGACTGGTCTCCCCTGAGAACGCATCCAAAGTCTGTGAGAAGGGGCAGTCTGGTTATACTTCTTCCAAGACGGATTAAATCACTCAGGCACAAAGATGTAATAGGGTCTATTAGTCTCTGTGCACCCTGATGGATGGAATCATCCCCCCCCTCCCCTCCTCTAGACAAGACATCGTTTCTAGCAAGCTTCAAATTCCATGGGGTTATTTGAATTTCAAATGTGCCTGGCAACCACAAGGAACCCTTTGCAGAATGTAAAATGACTTTGAAGTCTGGGGGCTTTACATTGTCTGTGCTGAAATGAGATCCAGTATTATTAAAGTAAAAATAACAAGAAAACAAAACATGAAGCAGAATAGTTGCAAACCCATTTTATAGTGGATATATAATATCCATGTCCTTTAATCAGTCAAGCATTTCTTTCCCTCGTGAAGGCACTTGGCCATCGTGGGGAACTATTTGATCACTGTTCCTCATGGGGAACGAATGTAGCCCAATACTTTGTGCTGTTTCCATGCTTGCTCTCTGCAATCGAATGCATTTGGCAGCAAGAAGGAAAATAGAGATTCCCGAGAAGCTTGGCACCGAGTGGATAATTATGAAAAAGCTGACATAATTATTTAAGTCAAATTGTTGGACAGAAATAACTCCCTTTAGAAGTCCTGAGATCATGGACTCGGCGGTTTCGATGGCACTGGGCTGGGTGTTTACACGGGCAGTGGAGGGAGTCCTTGATTGTAACTGGGGTTGAAGAACATCAGGAGAAGCGCCTTTACTGGAGACTAGCTCCCTGCCACAGCCGGCCTTCGGGTTACCAGCTGGGCTGCTGACTGCAAAGCCAGCAGTTGGAAACCGGCGGCTGCTCTCTGGGGGGAAAGAGAAGGCTTTCTGTTCCTGTCAAGGGTTACAGTCTCAGAGACCCACAGAGGTCGTTCCAACTTGTCTGGCAGTGTCAGCGTGAGTCAGAATCGGTTCTATGGCAGTGGTTGAGAGCTCCCCGCCGCTGGGTTTCACAGTCTTTTACTGTCATTCTATTAAATGAATATTATCCTATCGTGTGTGTGTGTTTCCTGAAAGCAGGTACTCCTGGAAAGGTTTAAACTATTAGCTCACTAATATCTTAATAAAGATTAATTCAAGGGAAGTTGGAGACAGCAGAGTGCAATCATAATCATATTCCTATATTCCTATACTCTGCCAGGTAACTGCCATCAAGAGGTAGGGTCTAGATTCTAGCTGGCCAGCATCATGGAGTCCCAGCAGAACCAGTGTCCAGAGGTTAAATTCGAAGTTTCTGTAGCTGCAGTGGTTCTACTTTGGGCTTCTAACTGCACGGTCAGCAGTACGAAACTATCATTGCTCTGAGGGAAGACGGCGAGGCTTTCAATTCAAGTAAAGTTATCACCTGGAAACACACAGGAGCAGTTCTACTCTGTCCTTCAGGGTCATTCTGAGTAAGAATGAAGGTCAGGGCAGTTGGGAAGTTTGGATAAACAATGGGGACCCCCCCCCCCTGTTGATTCCATACCAACCGCATTTGCAAGAACCCCTGGGCCTGGGCTGTATCTCTCCCAGGGCCTAGGAGAGAGCCCATCGGGCATGTGGTGGAAGACCAAAGCAGAAACATGCACCCGCTCCACACCTGGGAGACTGCTCTTCGTTGCTGTTCTTCCTGGTACGTGCTCACCTGAGCAGCCCAGCCCTCCTGTCCTGCCATCGTTATTGCTGCCTGAGACGGATGGATGTGCCTGCCTTCATCTCTTCCTGTCCTAGTCCCTTCTGAGCGTCTGCCCAGACACTGCTCCCTTCACCCAAGCGGGAGTGGGGGACAGTGCCGCTTGATCCAGTGACTTGACTTGTTCACTGCTCACAATCTGTTTTCAATTGGTCTTTCATGAATGTGCGTCATGACTCCCCTTTTCTTCGTTTTGGTCAAAGGTTTATGAGATACGTACATTTTCCATTTTAAAAGAACACGGTCAAGGAAATGGCCAGAGCGGACGCTAATGTAAGGAGCCCAAAGCAAACTGACTGACATGGAGCGGATGCCAACCCATAGTGACCCTGTCGGGCAGGGTGGAACCACCCCGGGAGTTTCCGAAACCGTACCTCGATGTGGGAGTAGGAAATCTCATCTTTCTCCTATAGCGTGCCTGGTGCTTTTGAACTGCTGACCTTGTAGCTAGCAGCCCAGTGTGTAGCCACTATGTCACCAGGGCTCCTTCGATACAATAAAAACATTAAAAAAAAAACCCCACTTTTAAAAGGGCACAAACAAAAAAGCAAGGAAGGAAAAAGGCAATGGCAAGAAAAGGAGGGAAGGGTCATTTCCCTACTTCTAGAATTTGGGTTTGGCCAATAGAATAGAGCAGCAAGGAAGTGAAGATTTGCGAGAAGCAAGACTGGTCCTTCAAAGACACGGCGTATGTATTTCTGGTTAGTTTCTTGGCCATTTCTTGCGAATAAGCCCAGGTTGGCCTGCTGCATGATGACATAGAGGTGACGCGATCCCCCAGGCTGCCTCAGCAGTCAGGGCCTCGCCGGCTACCCACCCATGACCTGGACGAGAGGACAGGCAGCCCGAGACCAGCCAGCCCCGGCTGACGTGCCAGCATGAGCAAATGTAGCTGAAATCAGTCAAGCAGGACCCAAATCTGCCAACCACCAACTGATCCATGGATGTGAGAGCACTAGAACTGGGTGTCATTTGAAGCCACTGCATCTTTGGGGAGTTTTATCATGTGGTCATACATAAAAGATGAAGTCTGAGTAAGGAAATGGGGAAATAGGCATGAGTCACTGACAGTAGGAAAAGGTGAGGTCCCTCTACCTAAATTGAAGTGCCGTCTACCCAATGACAGGGGTGGCTTTCTGTTTTCAGTCTGTCACACAGTCACTATGTTAAGAAGCAGACCAGAGGCATGGTCCCAACAATCAGGAGACCTGCAAGATGTCAGAGGCCACTTACATCTCCTGTCACCCCGGGAAGACATTTTCCTCTCAGATTCCCTGTATTCCCAATGGAAAAATGGAGACCCTACCTTACAGAGTTAGGCACCCGACACTGGGAAAATGCATATGAACACAGAGATGATATAAATGGAGGGGCCAAGGTGGCATGATGACATAATGAAGTTGCTTTTGCCTTGAAAAAAGTCTGGAAGCAGATGGGTCAACCACAGCTCTGACCGTGAATATCCGGTCAGGTTTCCCGCTTCTCTGCCAGTGCTCACACTGGTGCGTGCGGTCTGATCCAGAAGTACAGCCTCAGCATTGTATGTGGAGGATATTAATGTCATCGAATGGCACCTAGAGATCTTTGAATGGATTACCCAAGACAGCTACCCAACAGAAGAGAATGCCGACTATTTGTACATGAAATAAAAACATTCAAGTCCAGAAATAATAATAATTAAGTGATCTTTGGGCTTTACATTTAAAATGAACAAGCAGTCAGCTAGATGCTTCCTTTAAAAAACACGACAAAAACTGCCAACTTGTTGCTGGGCACACATAGTATGTGAACTACTTCATTGCTCCTCCAACTGTCTGGTTTTTGCAAGAGGGTGTAGGCTTCACCATAAAAATAAACAAATAAACTGTGGTACATACATACAATGGAGTACTATGCATCCCTAAAATGCAGTGATAAGCGCATGAAGCACATCTCTGCATGGGAAGAACTGGGGGAAATTACGCTAACTGAAGTAAGCCAAGGACAAAAGGACAAGTACAACATAAGCCTGTTGAGGTAACCTTTAAAAAAATGCAAAAGGGGCATAGAAAATGTGTTAGTCTGGGTAGACTAGAGAAACAAACTCATACACACACACATACACACATATATATAAGGGTATGGCTTATATATGAGGAATAGGACATTAAGAAAACATCCCAATCCAGTCCAGTTCAAAGTTATAAGTCTAAGATTAGCCCATATGCCTGATATCAGTCTACAACGTCTCCTTTCGAATCACGAAGTCACAGGTCAGTGGGTGCAGAATCCCGGTGCTGGCAGGGGTCTCCCCATGACTCCTCGCTTCCAGGACTCAGGGTCCATCAACAGAATCTAGTGGTGGTAGAGGCAACTCAGCACTGGCAGTGCCCTCCACGTGGCTTTGCCAGCTTCAGAGGTCTGGTTCCATCAGGGTATGGCCATATGGCTTGTCCAGGTCCTCGGATGCTGCCATCTTGTCTTGTCTGTAATTCGTCATCTCTGTTTCTAACTCCCAACAAATGGGAGATTGCTTCTCATCTCCATGAGGAAAATATCGTGAAGTTTCTCAGAAGTCTCAGGAGAAAGTCATGCCCACACGGAGGCCTCATTGGCTACTCAATGGCTATCTCCAGATTAACAGGCTAGACTCCACCCCTACATCTCAATCATGAAATTAACATAAGCACATGACTGCCACAGGGAGAAAGCTTTGTATACAAATATTCCTGGGGTGAGGTCCAGGTTGTATGGCAGGGGCCAGATCAAATCCAGGGACACATATGGTAGCCAGCTAAAAAGAAGGGGTGGGGGGAGAAAAAAACAAGACATGGTAGCAGGGGAACAGGGCACTAGCCCACCCATGGGGAGGGTATTGTTTATATCTCCACAGGGAAAGAGAGACCAGATTTCAACCAGATGCACCAAGACATGAATGCAAAACGCTGCATGAAGCAGGGAACCAATTGAGAAGTCTGAGGGGCCAATCTCAACTACTTGGACAGCACCCCCTTACCCCCCAGAAGAATTTACTCCAGAGGGCAGCACTGAGGCTACAGCTAAGGGAGAGGGACATGTCTAATCAGGGCACACAGAAGCAAATGAAGAGGGAGGAAGTGAGAGTGGAGCACATCCTGGCCCACCAAGCCCTGAGGATGATATTCGCCCTCAGAGCAGCCAAAGCACAGAGAGGACCAGCCCCACTACAAGACCAGACATCCCTCACTGACCCATAGTGCTACAGGGGCAACATTGGAGACAGTGTAGGAATTGCACCCAATCTAACCCCACCACACTGAGGCAAACTACTAAGGGTGTGCAACAGAGGAATAAGGGGAACAGAGCAATGAAGTCCCCAGGGAATACCAAAACAGACTTTGGGGCCAGAGTGTGGCACCCCATCAGACCCGACCAGAAAACACTCTTAAAGGTCAACAAACAACCCTTGAACTGTTTGCACACTTTTTTCTGTCATTAAAAAATTTGTTGTTTTTTTTCTGTTGTTGCTTTGTTTTGTTCTGTCTTGTGTTTTTGTGTGTGCTATTATCTCTGCAGGTCTATCTAGATAAGAAAGGTAGAATAAACAATCTGGAGGAGAAAAACAATAGACAGACAGTTCTGGGAGACATGGGAGGAGGGGGGGAAGGAAGTGGATGTTAACAAACCCAGTGACAAGGGAACAACGAGTGATCCAAAATTGCTGGCGTGAAGGGTATAGAAGGCCTGGTAGGGCTTAATCAAGGGTAATGTCACCAAGAAGAGTTACTGAAACAAGCAAAGGCTGAACATGACAGTGGGACAAAAGGAAAATAAAAGGAAATAGAGGAAAGAACTAGGAGGCAAAGGGCATTTATAGAGGTCTAAATATAGACATGTGCATATGTAAATATATTTATATATGATGATAGGGAAATTGATCTATGTGCAAATATTTATAGATGTAGTATTAAGGTGGCAGATAGACATTGGGGCCTCTACTCAAATATTCCCTCAATGCAAAAACACTTTGTTCTATTAAATTGGCATTCCGTGATGCTCACCTCCTCTCCCTCCCCACTCCCTCCCCCGCCGCTCACCTATGATCACTGAAGACAAATGTGTACATAAGCAACTGTGGTGAAGAAAGCTGATGGTGCCCAGCTTCAAAAGATATAGTGTCTGGGTCTTAAAGGTTTGAAGTTAAACAAGCAACCATCTAGCTCAGAAGTGACAAAGCCCACATGAAAGAAGCACACCAGCCTGTGTGATCATGAGTTGTAGATAGGATCAGACATCAGGTATCAAGGAACAAAAATTAATATCATTGTGAATGACGGGGAGTACAGACTGGAGATCCACAGCCCATCTGTAGGCAACTGGACATCCCCTTCCAGAAGCGTTGTAGGGAGGAGATGAGCCAGTCAGGGAACAGTATAGGAATGACGAAACATACCAATTTTCTCTAGTTCTTAAATGTTTCCTATCACCTCAATCCCCCGCCCACCACACTATCATGGTCCCAATTCTACCTTATAAATCTGGATAGACTAGAGGATGTACACTGGTACATTTGTCTTCAGTGATCATGTCGGGAAGGTGAGCATCATAGAATGCGAATTTAATAGAACGTGTTCTTGCACTGAGGAAGTACTTGAGTGGAGGTCCAATGCCCCTCTGCTGTTCTACTACTAACCCTGTTAGTATATGCTCGTTGATGCATTTCCCCATCATCACATATGAATATATGCACCTATATACATGCCTGTATTTAAGCCTCTATAAATGCCCTTTACCCCCAGTTATTTCCTCTATTTCTTTTTACTTTCCTCTTGTCCCACTATCCAATTGCATTTTTAAAAGTGGTATTGAACCAAAGATACATATCTGTAACGTTTTATTTATCTTTCTCTTGAGATGACTTGACTTAGAGATGCCGATACTCTCTATTTTCTAATCAGGAATGTTCGTAACTGGGGACCTGGGGGTAGAGTGGTTACAGTTTGGGCTGTACTCACATGATCAGCAGTGTGAAACCACTAGCCACTCTTCAGGAGAAAGGTGAAGGTTTCTACTCTCGTAAAGCGTTGGCTGTCTTGGAAACTCATAGTGGCAGTTCTACCCTGTCCTGTAGGGTCTCTGTGAGTCAGAGTCAACTGCGTGACATTGAGTTTAGTTTGGAGAGTATCAGCAAGACTATTATTATGTTATTCTCCAATTTAGGGCTAAAAGTACTTTGATGATAATTTGCCTTTGTACCACTTCCCCATGATGTTTATGGCTTACTATACAAGTTATTTATATTTCAAAAAAATGGTCCAAACCTAAAACTTTATTTCTGTCCTTAAAATTGGAGTTAAAGATTTGTTATGCTTGGAGATTTAAAATTAGTCATATAAACCTGACCTCAAATTAAACAATAGTTGTCAAAACCATGTGGGAGTGCAATTCTGCAGCCTAAAAAAAGCCTAAAGACTACAAAAGGAAGACCATCCCTAAATCTGCTTCTGAATTTTATGAAACAATTAACAGAGACAGAAACAACTATAAGCTCTACCTGAGTGAATCAGATATTTTGAGATTACTAAGCAGAAGTGAGTGGGCAAAGAGACATTTGAATATCGGTCATTCCTTTGTACCAAAAACATGAAGACTAAGTACCACCTTCCTAGTCAAGTCTTTCTGAATCTTATCTATCAAAGAACAAGTTTATCTTGGCTTCTTTCCCTACTGATACAAAACGCAGCATACTGCATTCCACTTTATTGCTAAATTTTTTTGTGTGTGGATAGATCATATTTTGTTAACCCATTAATCATTAGGCACTTGGGTTGTTTTTGCTTCTTGATTATTATGAATGATCTTCACCATGGTTGTTGAATCTTATGAATTTGTGATTGGTCTGGATTCAGTGCTCTTCATTTCTTCTTTCTGAAGAAAAATGTCAGTAACTATGGCAGTGAAACTCCAAGTTTCAAGTTCTCTGTCATCCTAAAGATATCTTAATGCCAACTTGCCTCTTGAGCATCTAACTGCAGGCTGCCCATTGTTTCATTCACCTCACTGACAACATGGCTCCATTGTCTTCTCACCCTTTTTGTTGTTGAGACGTGTGTTGTTAGTCTAATGGAAGTCCTTTCTCCTCTGGACTCATGCTTTCTCAGTGTGAAGATTCATACTTTTTATGGATTGAATTGTGTTTACCAAACGTATGTGCCAACTTTCCTAGGCCTTGATTTTCAGTATTAGACAACTATGTTCCATTTTATGATCTGATGTGAGGATCCTAACCGCTACGCCATTGAGGAGGCCAGATGGCAGGTTGCTATATTAGTGAGGCTGAATATGGTCTACAGCATTAGCTAAAGCAAGAAAGCAAGATAGGGGAACTACAGTACCAACTAGAAAGAAGAGACTGGAACAGAGCATGCTCTATGAACCTAAGATTACTCCACTGAGCGATTCCTAGATCCAGGAAAGGACAGATCCAAGAGGGACACATGGAGATTCCCAAGGAACACAGGGCTCACCGATCTTGAAAGGAGATGAGGATTGTTTCCCAGAGTGAACAGAGAGAGAGAGAGCGAGAGGAAATCTTTCCCTGGAGTTGGTGCCCTGAATGTGAAAGTCTAGACTGTGAGAGAATAAATAAGTGTCTCATTTGTCAAGGCCACTCATGTGGGTATTCCTGTGATAGCAGTATGAGATGACTAAGATAATGCCGTTCACCTTTTTGTGATGCTTTCAACCATCATCTCTTTGAAGCTCACATCTGCTCCGTTCTCTGTATTTTGACCATTACTGTAGTTGTTGCTGTTGTTAGGTGCCATAGAGTCTGTTCCAACTCACAGTGCTGCTGAGTACCAGAGAGCAAAGCTCTGCCCAGTCCTGTGCCATCTCCACAGCCGTTCTTATGTTTGAGCCCACTGATGCAGCCACGGTTTTGTCTAAGGTCTTCCTCTTTCTTGCTGCCTTGCTACTTGACTAAGTAAGACATCCTTCTTGGGGGACTGGTCTCTCCTATCAATATGTCCAAAGTTGATGAAACAAAGTCTCACCCTCTTTCCCTCCAAGGAGCAATCTTCTTCCAAGACAGATGTGTTCTTTTGGTGGTCCAGGGTACTTTCAACATTCTTCATCAGCACCACAGTTCAAATGTGCCTCTTCACCTTTAGTCTTCCTTATTCCATGTTCAACTTTCGAATGCCTATGAGGTGACTGTGTTAGTCCGGGTGGACTAGAGAAACAAATTCATAGACACGCATATGGATATGAGGGAAAGGTCCATATTACAGGAGGAATGGAACATTGAGAAAGCATCCCATCCTAGCCCAGTCCAAAGTCATAAGTCTGATAGTAGCCCATATGTCCAATGCCAGTCTATAAAGTCTCCTTCAGACTGACAAAGCATGTGTGATGACCCCGGGAAATCACAGGCGAGTGTGTCTGGTGGCAGTAGAGGCATCTCAGCACTTGCAGGAGTCTCCAAGTGCCTTCTCCTGTCCCAGGGGTTTGGCTCCATCAGGGCAAGCCCATGTGGCCTCTTTTCTGGCTCCTCCATTCTCTAGGAATCAGGATTGTTCAGCATGCTGTCATCTCGTCTTGTCAGTAGTTTGTCATCTCGAACACTGAGAGTCACGTTTCTCTTCTCCAATTGGAATATACTGTGAGAGTTCCCAGAATTCTCAGGAGAAAGCCATGCCCACACAGAGGCCTCACTGGCTACTCATTGGCTATCTCCAGATTGACAGACTAGACTCCACCCCTAGACTCCCAATCATGAAATTGACATCAAGTACATGACCTCCACAGTGACTGAAAACACCCTGGCTTGGATCAGGTGCACCACAGCCTTCGGAGTAACCTCCTTGCTTTTTAACACATTAGAGAGGCTGTGTGGATCAGATCTACCCAAAGCAATGTGTCATTTTGTCTCCTGACTGCTACTTCCTAAGCCTTGATTATGAATTCAAGTAAGAAGACGTCCTCGACAACTCCAGTCTTTTCTCCATCAAGCATGATGTGACCTGCCCATTTACTGGTGAGGGTTTGGGTTTGCTTTACGTTGAGTCGTCATCCACACCGACGGCTGCAACCCTTGATCTTCATCAGCAGGTGCCTCAAGTCCTCTTCCCTTCCAGTGAGCAAAGTTGTGTTGTCCGCATAGCACAGGTTGTTAATAAGCTTTCCTCCCATCCTGATGCCAAATTGGCCTTCATATAAGCCAGATTCTCTGACTATTTTCTCAGTATACAGAAGGAATACAGGTGAGAGAATGGACCCTGACATACACCTTTGTTGAGTTTAAACCATGTAATGTGCCCTTGTTCTCGTTGCACAACTAACCACCTCTGGATCCCTGCACACATTCTACATGAGCACAATGCAGGCTTCTGAAATTACCATTCTTCTCAAGGCTACCCATGATTCATTATGGTTCACACAGTCAAAGGCCTTAGCAGACTCAATGAAACACCAGTAAACATCTTTCTGGTATTCTCTTCTGAATCTGGTCTGAACCTCTGGCAGCTCTCTCTCTCTCTCTCTCTCTCTCTCTCTCTCTCTCTCTCAGTGCTGCAACCATTGTTGATTGATCATTAGCAAAATAAAGAAAGGCTAACTTGCATGTGATATTAATGGCATTACTCTATAACTTGAACTTTCTGTTGGTCACCTTTTTTGGGAGTGAGTGCAAATATAGATCTCTTCCTTCCAGTTGGCCGAGTAGCTGTCTTTCCAATGTCCTGGCATAGATGGTTTTCAGTATCTGACAATATTTTTATTCAGCCCAAAAGGTTCTCTGTGGCTAATTCCGCAGAAGTGGGCCACCTATTCCTTCTTCGTAGTCTGTTCTTAAGTCTGGAAGCTTTGCTGAAACCTGTTCTCTTTGGATGACCTTGCTGGCATTTGAAAGACCAGTGACTCAGTTTCCAGCATCACAGCAACTCACAAGCTTCCACAGTTTGACACATTGGCAGGAAAGTGGTAGGCACTCCCATTACAAGTATGTTAAACCTTTTCACTATCTTCTTATTTCCTACCACTTCTCTCATGCTTTTCAGTTCTTTATCTGTGCCAAGTGGTGGACAATTCCCTCAGATCTGTCTTCTAGTTGAGTTTTCACAAGCTGGTCTTGGTGACCTTCATGACTAGCATCATGCCTGGTACAGAGAAGCTGCTCAGAAAGACTGACTAGAAGCAGGAGCTCTGTTGGCATAGTGGTTATATGTTGGGCTGTTCTCTATAAGGCCAGCAGTTCAAAACCACCAGTGGTTCTGTGGGAGAAAGATGAGGCTTTCTACTTCTTAAAGAGCTACAGTGTCAGTGTCTATAAGTGAATGAAAAATAGAAAATCTAGACCTTTGGCTGTCACAAGAGCTCAGATTCAACTGGGATTTGAATACATCAAATACATAGTCTCAATGAGAAGAAAGTCTTGATTCAGAATTTGGAGGTTGACACTTCAGAGTGTTCACTAAGTGCAATAAAAGTTGTGTGCTGATTTCCAAAGAAGGGATTTCCTGATGATACTCAGAAAAACTGGTGCATTGCCTCCTTCATTGTTTCTGAAATGATGTCTACTTATTCAAGGCTGTTTACAGAAGCATCCAATTAATTAAACTTGATCCTCTGAATAGTCATTTTTTTATCTAAATATAAAGTAAATCTTTAATTAATGACCCTAATAGCTGGGGAAGGAGGCTTCTATTTTACAGTGTTTTTAAAAGAAAATAATTTAATACCTTCAAGGACGGCAATAACTCAAAGTAATCACTACTAAACAGTGTTCCCAATTAGAAGCTCTGGTAAATATGCTTTAATGATCACCAAGTTCCCATCTGCAATCAATAACATCATTTGCATACAGTAAAGTATCTACCTTGGAGACCTGTGAGGCAGCTCTGCTCTGCCCTATAGAGTCGGCATGTGTGTCAGTCCATCATGTCACTGGGTGAGCACACGAGGTTAATGAATGTGTCTGATTTTCATCAATCATTACAGCCACCCTGAAGGACAGGGTAGAACTGCCCCTGTGGGTTTCTAACCGAAAGCCTCATCATTCTCCTGAGTAGTGGCTGGTGGGTTTGAACAGCTAACGGTGTGGTGAGCAGCCCAATTTGAAACCCACTGGTGATCTACAGGCACCCTGGTGACATGGGGTTATGCATTGGGCTACCATCTGAAAAATCATGGGTTGGAGACCAGCAGCAGCTCCAAGGGGAAAAAGCAGGACTTTCTCATCCCATCAAGAGCTCCAGGCTTGGAAATTCCACCTTGTTCTCTAGTTTTGCTAGGGGTCAGTGTCAACTCGATGGCAGTGAGTTGTTCGGTAGGTGGCTTATGATTAACTCACAAATGGTTACAAGTTGAGCTGGGAACACAAGGTCAACGGTTCAAAACCACCAGCCACTCTGAGGGATAAAGACAGAGCTTTCTACTCCGGAAAGGAGTTGCAATCTCAGAAACCCACAGGGGTACTTCTACCCTGTTCTAGAAGGTCACCGTGAGTCTGCACAGACGCAATGGCAATGAGAGAGTGAGCGTGGTGGAGTAGGAGGTTGTACTTGGGGTTGCTGACTGCAAGGCTAGCGGCTTGAAACCACCAACCGTTCTGAGGGAGAAAGAAGAGGCTTTCTACTCCAGCAGGGTTAAAGTCTGGGACAGTTCTACCCTGTCCTACAGGGTTACTGTGTCCGAGCCAACTCAATGGCATTGAGTTTAGACGCCACCAGAGCTCCTCAAATCAGAATCAATTTGATGGTCATAAGGGCCTGAGAGTAAATTTACATAATACATGTGCTCAGCATGCAATCTAGTTCCTAGTGTTGCAGACATAGTGGTGGGTTATACCTCTTTTGTCTATTTCTCTGGCCCCTCCCAGCTGCCCAGGAAGGAAAATGGAGGGCCAGCGAAGCAAAGTGACTTATGCAATGACCTATAGCTAGACAGTGGCTGAGGTTTGGTCCCAAGGTATTGCCTGAGTCACTGTTTGCTTACAGATTGTAATAGGTAATCTCCTGGCTAGTCAATGCCCAATCAAATAAAGACAATGGTTAGGTAAAAAGATGGCTCCCTGTCCTAATAATGTAATTAATCATCTATGCTGGAAACACCAAGAGATGCCTTCACTTTCTGTATAATCACCATGGTCACCACTGCAGCTGAATTTCTGGCTTTCCAAATAGTTTCGGTAAATAACTGGTGGTGGCCACAGCCAACAATGGATTGAGAATGAGGTTCAAAATATCAGCACGGAAAAGCTTTATGGATGTTTTACTTGGAATAGCGATCTTCTCTCCTGCTTTTTGAACACCCACCCTCCCCACACCCTCAACCCAGTCAGGATGTGCCTTAGATATTGCACATGAAATTATTAACCTGACCCTCTATGGGTAAGCAGTGTGACGTGATGAAGACCATGTGATAATACAGGGCACATGGACTGGTGATAGCCTTTCCTAACCCTCCCTCAGAGCCCAATCATGATGCCTGACTGTGCATTCAGAGCATAAACTCAGAAGCAAACCCCACTGGAACTAGGACATGACTCAAGAACCCATTGACTCAGCGCTAGGGTTAACAGTCATGCTGTGCTGGCGCAGAGAAGAAGGCTGTCACCTGTCCCAGGCAGGAAAACCTGCCTGATTGGAAACGAGCGCTCGAGTTTCTGTACCAGCAACACCACGGGTTGAGTGATTGAGTACAACTAGTCATTCAGAATGACCTCGAGGGCTTGAATCAGTGAGAGGATGATGTGCCTGAACAACTCAGGCCAGTTCACCCATCTCTCAGTAAACCCACCTCTCAGTAAACAGCTGGTGCTGTTGGGAATGTGGCCTTTCTAAAGAGATGACCACAGAGCCAATCTCCAGAAGAGTCAAGAGGGGCCAGGGGAATATCCAAATGCTTGAAGATCTATCCCTACATATCTAGGGAAGAAGAGTCACAATGCCTGCAGATTACTTTGACGCAGGTCACTGAAATATAGTAATAAAAAAGACGTTGAGAGGGAGGGAGGAGAGGGCGAGAGCAAGAGGGAAGAAGAGAGATGGAGATAGTGTGTGTGTGTGTGTGTGTGTGTGTGTGTGTGTGTGAGAGAGAGAGAGAGAGAGAGAGAGAGAGAGAGAGAGAGAGAGAGAGAACCAAGAAACAGAGAGAATAAAGGCTTCAAAATGTTCCGAACTGGTGACGCTCTGGGTGAAGGACATAGGGATGTTTATTGTAGCATTCCTCCATTTTTAGAGACTTACAACTTTTCAGATTCAGAAAACAGAGCTACTGCTCTGCAGCCTCAATGAAATGAAAACAAATGGGAGGCATTTTGGAAATAAAGATAGAAGAGGAGATACACAAAAGAAGGGGAAAAAAGGGAAAGCAAGAAATATAAAGGAAGCTAGCTGCACCAAGGAAAGATAATAAGGGAGAAATAAAACCATTGCACAACTTCAGACCACTTGGAGACACTGCTTGAGAAAGACACACACCATGGAGAAAAAAGCCATGGGATGAAAGCAGAAGGGCCAGATGGGACCTGGAGAGCTCAAGAAGTCCAGCTTAGATGGTGTTCATTTAGATGGCATAGCTCATGCAAAACTTACTGCCATGTCAGGCCTGGGAGATGGAGAGTTGCCTTCAAGAAGCTCAGAAGTACAGAAAACAACCAATGATAAACAGATCACAGCCTGTGAAATGCACAACAGAAGCATGCTCTACAGAATAAATGAGTCCAGGAAGGAAGCGTGAACATTTGCTAGCACAGGAGAGTTGAGATAGTAAGGTCTATTGTGCCAACCTGGTCGATAGACACATGTGGGATTAATTGAAGGGCAGAGAGATATATGGCTCGGTAAGCCTTGCCTTCCTGGTTCTCAGGTCTTTTGCTCTCTGAGGGTCAGACCAGGGTGAGGCTGCCTTAGCCAGGTCCCTGCTTCTGCTGAGAAGGCTCCCTTCCTGCAAGACATCCCTGAGGAGAAGCCACATGGACCTACCCTGATGCTGCCCTGCCAGCGCTGACATTCTTATACATTCACCGAATCCTGCTTTCCTCCTGCAGTTGGCATCATTGCATGTGTTGTGTGAGATTGAGGAGGACTTTGCAGATCAGGGTCAGACATACGGGCTAATGTTGGGCTTCCGGGCTTGGACAGCACTGAGTTGGGATGCTTTCTGAATGTACACTTCCTTACCTTTTATAGAAAACTTTCTCAGAGACACATGGGAATTTCTGTGGATTAGTTTCTCTAGTCAGTCCAGACTAACACAAGAGTGTATTAGTTTCCTCCAGATGCTCACACGGCCATTTGAAACAAGAGAATGCATTCCCCCATACTTCTGGAGCTCCCAAGTCCAAAGCCACTATCACTGGACTGACTGGCATCAAGGTGTTGGCAGGGTCACAGGGTCAGAGAGTCTAGGGCAGAATCTTCCATTGTCTTTCCCAATTTCCAGTGGCTGCTGGCATGCCTTGACTTGTGGCTGCATCCTCCAATCTCTGTATTCACATCGTCTCTTCCTCTTCTGCATGAGATTTCCCTCTGGCTCTCTCTTCTAAGTTGCATCTGGTTGCCTTTAGGGTCTGTATAGGTAGAGTAGAGGACCAGCCAGAAAAAGAGGAAGCCTCTGAATGCGATGGACTGGCACAGTGGCTACAACAAGGGACTCAAGCACAGTGACCATCTGAGGTGGCACAGGACTGGGTATTGGTCTGTTCTATTCTACGCTGTCAGCGAGTCAAAACCAACATTAGAGCCTCTCGCAGCATCAGGAGCAGCAGCCAATCCAGAATAATCTTCTCATGTCAAAATTTGTAATCTCATCTGAAAATTCACCCTTTCCATTTCAGATAACATTGATAGGTCCCAGGGACTGGGGGGAGGCAATAATTAGGGGACAATTATTCATTCTCCAGCAGGGAGTTAAGGAAGCTTTTACAGGGTGACAGATACATTCTGGCAAACTCCGGCAAAGGAACTACTAGTGCAGTGGCCGAGAGGAGCAGCCGGCATGGTCCCTAAAGGACCTTGAAGCAGAGAACTGTGGTGCGGCCAGGCTGGAGAGGCAGGCCTTTGTGCATCGTGCCTCTGCTGGCAGAGCTAAGATGAGAATCAGCGTGAGACGACTCATCTTGGTTGCAGTGTGGAAGAGGAACTGGCAGAGAGGAACACCAGGGAGTAGGAAGAACAATGAGGAAATGATTTTGGAAGCTCAGAGAGGAAGTCAGGGGGCATTGGCACTTTTATTGATGATGGGAAACCTTAGAGACAACACGGCACAGAGCAATGCTTTCAGATGACTCCAGAGTCCCGGTGACACAGCGGCTATGCACCGGGCTGCCATCAGCAAGGTCTAGTTCGAAACTATCAGCCACTCCTTAGGAGAAAGACTGGGCTTCCCCACCAACAGTTACAGCGTCAGATACTCACAGGGGCAGTTCTCTCCTGTTCCCTAGGGCCTCTCTGAGTCAGCGTCAACTTGATGGTAGTGGGTTTGGCTTGTTCTTATTTTTTTTAGATTGCTGGGTGATTCAGACTAGTCTTCGTATCCGCCGCCCTTTGCTCTTTCTTGTAGGTAACTGAGTTGTCTAGAACCCTAACCCGACTCAAGCTAAAACTATACTCCTATATGTGAGGAAGAAGAAAGAGGACATTTCAGATGGGGCAGATTTTTAAGTGCGCTATCTTGGTTATTAGATGCTATAAGCTTATTGCTTCCCTCTCCTGAGAATGCCTCACGACACTAGGTCCAAATCTGTGCTTTAAAAGCCAACAGAAAAGGTCAAGGTTACATAACACAGCACACCATAGCTATTCGACAAGATGTTCCCTGCCAATTTTTAATCAACCTTAAAACCTAAGCAGAAAGGCACAACATATTGCATCCCCATACTATGAAGAACTATTACATTTTGTCTTTTACTTGGGAACATATTTACTTACATAATCATACACTCATTATTTTTTTTTAAAAAAAGAAAAACAAAACCTGAATTCCAGTAAGGATAAGCCTTAGGTTTGCTAAAAGGCTAGTATGTTTTTGTCTCTTGAGAAATTTCAGTTTCAGCCGAAAAAAAATATTATGGTAAAAGTAATATGTCGGATAACACATTCCTTCAGGGTTTTTTTTTTTTAAAGCACTTTGTTAAAAAGAGAGCAACAGTAATACTCCCGAAGTGCCCTAGTTCGGGAATTCTTCAATTTGGTTCTATTAGCAAACAAATTAACCCCATATCATAGGAAGTTCAAAAAGGGAACATGAAACAAGGATAGACATATGGAAGACAGCGAGCGTGGTAGCATTTGCATCCAAGTCAATCGAGGGCCCAGAGTTTCTATGTTTTGCAGGAACATATTTAGAATAATCATCTTTCCTAATCTGTTGTTTCCAAAGCAGCAGGACTGTAGGCTGGTACTGACACAGTTACAGCTCTCCCCACACACCTGCTTTGGTTTCTGGGGTTCTTGCCCCTATTAGGAAGAAGGCCTACTCATATTTTGCCAGTTCCTTCCTCTTGGAGAAACAACCCTATCGTCTAGGCTAAGCCCCAGACATTGGATGAGTTTTTGCTTCCAGACAGGGAAGGGATCATGGCATTGTCACTGACCACTGACCGACTTGTACCTGAGACTCCCGTGGCCCTTGCCACCCACCTGACCTGGTCGTTCTGAGATCCAGGCAGGCATCAAGTTCAAGTTTGCTACGCTCCTTGGACAATGTACTTTGAACTCTTCACAACCTCTGAAGGGTCACTCATCCTACTCATGCTAATTCTCTTTATCCCAAGTCTCATTTTTCGGGCTAAATTCTCACTTCCCAGTAGTCCAAAAGCCAGATTTCCACACAGCTCATGATCAACCCACAAAGACCCTCTGAGAACTCTTTGATGGTGCTTGGTATTTGAATCTGCACGTGAAGTTGAAAAGACTATCTGGGAGTTAGTTGCACATATAATTTTCACTATTCTTCACTTTATGACTACGGCAGCTGCTTTGAATATATCTCGTTCAACTGGTATGACACAGACAGCCCTATCCAAAGACATTATACTGTATTCCCTCTTTTGTTTTCTGACTTTGAATCGCATAACTACCAGGAGCTTAACATGTATGAAATAAAGCCACAAACTCCCTGCCATCGAGGCAATTCTGACTCATAATGACACTATAGACTAGAGTAGAACTGACCCCTCTGGTTTTCTAAACTCCAAATTTTAAGAGTGTAGAAAGCATCATCTGTTTCTCACGCAGCAAACCATGTACTGTTGACCTTGTGGTTCATAATCCAACACATAACATACATTATGCCATCAGATAGTACAAGAAGGAATGGCATACAGCCACTCCTGTGTTAGTCCAGGTAGACCAGAGGAACAAATTTATAGACAAACATATGGATATAAGGAGAGGGTTTATAGACAAAAGGAATGGAACACTGAGAAAGCACCCAGTCCAGTTCAAAGTCATAAGTCCGATATTAGCCCATATGCCCGATACCAGTTTATAATGTCTCCTATCGACTCACGAAGTCACAGGTCAGTGGGTACAGAATCCCAGCGCTGGCAGGGGTCTCCTCATGGCTCCTCACTTCCAGGGCTCAAGGTCCATCAACAGCATCCACTGGTGGCAGAAGCAACTCATCGCTGGCACGAGTCTCCATGTGGCCTCTCCAGCTTCAGAGGTCTGGCTCCATCAGGGCAAAGCCGTGTGGCTTCTCCTCCGGCTTCTCAGATGCTGCCATCTTGTCTTGTCCTTGATTAATCCTTTCTGAGCCTAACTGCCAACAACTGGGGAGATAGCTTCTCATCTCCACCAGGGAAATATCGTGAGATTTCCCAGATGTATCAGGAGAAAGCCATGCTCACACGGAGGCCTCATTGGCTACTCAATGGCTATCTCCAGATTAACAGGCTAGACTCTACCCCTACATTTCAACCATAAAATTAACATAAGCACATGACCTCCACACCTTCCAATGCTGTTTTTCAAGTGTTTCGAAACCCTTCTCTCCTTTTCTCTTTCCCCAAATCTTCCTCTAATCATGACGGCAAAGTAAATCAGCCACATGCATCCAGCCACTGACTGAGAGGTGGTGGTGGTGTAGGAAGCACACTGTCCTGGAATTAAAAAATTGAAGCTGATGGAACCATGGTAGATGAGCATTCTACTACTGCGTCACCAACGTCCCTTCTTGTCTTTGTTACAGGAGTCCTCGCTCATGTACCCATCCAGGAGATACCCACTTGCCATGCCCCGTAACTCCTGACTGGTTCAGGAAACGATACGGACCTCACCCCGTCCAGCCCGACTGAAGTCTCTATCTGACTAGGACTCTTTTGACTCGTTGCCACGGAGCCGATTCTGATTCATAGTGATGTTCAGGACAGGGTAGAACTGGCCCCATGGCTTCCCAAAACTGTCATTTTTTAATGGGAGTGGGAAGCCTCATTTTTCTCTGGAGGCGCAACTGGGGGTTGTTGATGACCTGCTTCAGAGTGTATCCAACAGGACCGAGGAACGAAGGTAAAACATGAGACTGAGAAAAACAAAACACATGACACTGAGAAGCATCAGCCTCCCTTGAGTGCGAAGAGTTCCTGGCTGCAGGCTTGCCCGGCTCCAGACTGCCTCTGACTTTCATGTCACCTAACCTGATTCATGTCTTTTACAGTTCAAGCCGCGTAAAGTGAGGTTTTCTGTAACTTGCTATATAAAGTATCTTAACTAGCAAAGCAGCCTTGAGAGGGAAACCAAGCTTAAAAGCCAGGGCCAAGATAGACACCTAAACCAAGGTACAGAAATCAGGCCAGAGAACCAAGGAACTGGACGAGAGAAGCATCCTGAGAGGGGCAGGAAGGTGAGGACTGGTGACTTAGGAAATGAAGGCAGGAAGCAAGCCATGCCTATATTACATGGGCCTGGGTAAAGTCATATTGTGTAGATCTTTGAAGAAGTCAAAAAACAGACTTAAACAAGACTCAGTGAAGTGTGGTGCTCATGACTAAATTTATGTTAGTCTTTATTTATTTGAGGGGACCTGGGGGTATCGTGGCTATGCATGGGACTGCTAACTGCAAGGTGAGTAGTTCAAAACTGCCAACTGATCCTTGGGAGAGAGATGAGGCTTTCTACACCAATGCAGAACTGCCGCCTCAGAAATACACAGGGGCAGTTCTAACTTATCCTATAGGACTGCTTTGGATCAGAATTGACTCAATGGCAGTGAGTTTGGGAGTTTTTATTTATTCAAGGGTTTATCTAGCTTTTCCTACCTTAGGACAAAGGCGGCAAGAGACATTCAAAAAGTGACCAAGGCTGGGCAAGTAACAAGACGAGGGAAATGAATAGGCTGAGGACATGCTGAGGGTCTAAAGGGGGAACCAAATCAGAACCAAATCAATTGCTATAGAGAAGGTTTCAACTGACTGAAACTCCATGTGGGCAGAGCAGGACTGAGAACCTTTGAAATCAGAGTGCTACCCTTTTCTTCGAAGGCATCTTGGGGTAAACTTCAATGGCCAACTTTTTAGTTAGTCATTCAACTGTTTGTGTTGCCCAAGGTTTCCTCCATGGAGGGAGAAAGAGTGTGTCATCTGCCAGCCCCTAGCAATTAGGACACAGTGGTAGGCCATGATAAAATGGGTGGTGAGTTTCGACTTTATGTGAAGTCTAAGGGTATGAAAGATGTCAATTGAAACAGAAGTGTATCAGTTCTTCAGGAAAACAAAATAAGTTCCAGTCAATGGCATCAAAGTCTTATGTTGACATTGAATGAGCACACCTAACCTTGAGCTACTGGTCCTGCTGGTTAGACAAATCAAAGTTGGTGTTCTGGAGATGCAATCCCACCAATGACACCAAATCACAAAAGCCTCTGTCCACTGTTACCAGAGGTCTGGAAATAGGTGGAAGATCATGGAAAGAATCCTTGCCTTAGCACACTAAGATGCCAACTATTCCCATGATGCAATACTCCAACTCTGAAATATTCTGGGATGTAAAAGCCTTCAGAGAGTGAAGAGAAGGAAACCGTCAAAAGGAATGAGGCAGATATCCGAGATAAAGAAGCCAGTGTTAGAGAAAGGGAAGAAGACCACTTATGTTGACATGGTTTCTCTTATTCCCATCTCTAAGGAGCAAATTCCCAATTATTTATTCATGAATACACACAAGGGGCTTTAAAAAGTTAGTGGGAAATGTCCATGGTCTTTGGGTTCCAATTTCCTACAAACTTTTTGACGCCCTCTCAAATGTGTATTTGTCTCTCTCTCTCTCCCCCCACATTCTCTCCTAAGAAGACAGATCAATTGTAAGACTACTGATAATCTCCAGTTTCCATCGAGTTGATCCAAACCCATGCATGTCTGTGTGGATCTGGGTTCCATAAGGCTTTCAATGGTTGATTTTTTTCAAATGCAGAAGACCAGGCCTTTCTTCTGAGGAACCTCTGGGTAGATTCAAACCTTGACTCTTTTAGCAGCTGAGCTTCTTAATGATTGGCACCACCCAAGGACTCATGCGATCAGCAATAATTAGTATTTACTGAGCATTTCTAGGTGTTTGGCCCGTTGCTAAGCATTTGACATACATTCTCTCATTTTATTCACATAAGAGTCCTGTAAGGTATTATTAGTTTCTTTCAATAGAAGAAGCCAGATCTTTTGGAAATCTGCCTACACATCGAGTACAGAGGCTGAGCTTTCAAAACCTCCCTTTTCTAGAACAAAAGGACAGTCTTGGAGACACATCCTTTCTATGGGAGGCTCTCCAAGGCCAGCTTGCATAACCACGAACACCTTTTTAAAGAAACTTGGAAAACCATGCACAGAAGCAAACAGAACGAACTCTCAGGGGAATCATGTGAGGTGAGCAGCCACAGCAAATGCCCTTGTTCCTTTTTAAACTTCTTAAAATTGTAACACATAATCTGAGACACAACAACCCAAACCCACTGCCTTGAGTTGATCTGGATTCCTAATGACTCTATAGGGCAGAGTATATTTTCACGATGTGGATTTCCAGGACTGTTAACTCTTTACAGGAGTAGGAAGCCTCATCTTCCTCCCTCGGAGTGGCTGGTGGTTTCGAATGGTTGACCTGGCAGTGATTCTCCTTCCCTCCCTCCCTCCCTTCCTCCTTCCCTACTCTCTTCCTTCCTTCCTTCCTTCCTTCTTTTCCTGGGTATATCTGTAAACACTTGAATTGACGGTCGTCTTTCCCCCTCTGATCTGCCTTTTAATTCCGTTCTCCCTCCATGCACTCTCCCGGGATGTTTGTTGCAAAGAGGAATGTTGAAGAAAACAGGCTCTGGAACGCTGACTGTCCTCCAGGCTTCCCAAAGCCTCCATTGCTCTGACTGCTGCCATGCTATCTGCCTTGATAACGCTGAGTGTGAATCCAGCCTAAAGAGGGTTGCAGGTAGATTTAAATGTGAACACCTGGTTGTAATGAGCCACATTCACAACAGCATCAAAACCGTGCCTCTACAGTGTTCCCTCAGGGAGCCATACCACCCCGTTTGTGTGGGGGGTGGGGAGGGGAGCCCAGGGCAGGGTGGGAATAGACTGCAAAAGCAGATACCTCCGTGCTATCTTGGATTATGGCCTAGAACACAAAGGTTTTTCATTTCCAGGGGGGGCCCTGCATTTTTTTATCCATCAAACAAGTTTGGGAGCCTATGCTTGTACAGGACCACGGGACGTTTGTTTGAATAAAGCGCTGCTGTAGTTGTTTTGAAAAGAAGAGCAAATAAAAACCCTATCCCAGAACCTGAGATAAAATGCAGATATCTGCTTTTACAGCCTCCAGGATGATTCCAGCGACCTCCCCAACAGGGGGTGGCATTGCCCACTTTGGAAAATTATTTTAACCCTAATTTACCAGTAAAGAAACCCAAGCAGTGAGAAGTTGAGGGATTTGTCAACACGCACCCTAAGCAGCTAACAGCAGAGACAAGGAAACAGCTTCTAACAGTGCTGAGAGTAAATGGAGAAGAGGCCACGTGACGGACTCCCGGCTGCTCTAACCCAGGTAGGTGGGAAGGGTCCCTACACCTCCGTGAGAGGCCCCAGAGGTGCTATAACTTCTCATTTCTAAAGGGGAGAGGGAAACGTGACATATAAAATGGAGCCTACTGATTTTAAAAGACTAACACATTTGACACCTCTCTGCAGGTCAAACAAGACAGAGCCAGGATTGGATTTAGTGCACACTCAGCCGGTTTGAGGAATGCGGCTCATCCCAGTTTAAACGTCTCTCATTGGCACTGATTCTCTCACTCCCGCCTCAACGTACTTCCAGCGGCTCCCCATTGTCTCGGAAGCCACTACACCGCCGTGGCTCCTGCTCTGGTTAGCAGGCCTCACGTCAATTCTGACTCATGCTGCTGCCATGTGTGACTTGGACGGATTGATCTGCCACCAAGCATGATTTCGGGACAGTCTCCTTTGCATCCTGTGTCCTATTTAAGTAGCCACGTGGCTCTGAACCCTTCAGGTACCCTTAAGCCTGCTGTACATGTCACCTTCATCAGAATGATTAAGAAAACAGTCTCGATATTTGAATTTTTAGGTGCTCTGGTGGCATGGTGGTTACACATTGGCCTGCTAATTGAAGGGACACTAGTTCAAAACCACCAGCCAGTCTGTAGGAGTAAGAAGAGCCACAGAGTTATACCCTGGACTAGAGAGTCACTTTGAGTCAGAATCGACTCCGTGACACAGTTTGGTTTTTCCCTAACACAGTTCAAACTGCCAACCTTTCAGCTCGGAGTGGGGAGCTTAACCGTTTGGGCCAACTCATAGGTAGGGTTTTTCCTCATACAATTGAATAATGTGCAAGTCAAGGAGCTTGCCTCACTGGCTCCCCCTGAATGACTACTTCGTCTGTGCCCTGAGCTTTCCTCCCTCAGAAGCCAGTCAGAGATAAGAGGAGCTCAGGACACACAGAATCCAGGAACAAGAATGGGAATAGCAATACCAGAAGAGGAAGGGGAGAGTGAGGAGGTAGGGAAAGAAGGGGGAGACCGAGCACACTGATTGGCACATAACCACACATGCCCTCCAGGGGGAAGAACAACAGAAACCATGGGGGAAGGGAGACAGCGGTCGGTGTGTGCTATGAAAATAATAATAATTTAGAATCTATCAAGGGGTCACGAGGGTGGGGGGAAGAAAAAACAGAGGAGCTGATACCAAGGGCTCCATAGAAAGTAATTGTCTAGAAAAGGACAAATATGCCTGATACAATTGGTGTGTGGATTGTAATAGTTGTAAAAGCCCCCGAGAAAATATTTAAATAATAATAATAACAACAATACAGTGTTGATTCAAGGAGGTCGCTCTGAGCACTCATCAATTACGTAGAGGCTGGTCAACGGAATTATGTCTCCCTCTGAGGAGGCTAATTTATCAGGTTTGATGGTTATCTCTTTGGAAGCCACAGCAACCTGGGTTTTCAGCAAGCGGACACTGTGCAAACATTACAACTGTGATCACACGGATGGACGAACGTGAGGCAGCCCACCCGAGGACCCCCTGACTTCCCTGTTGGTGAGGCTGATTCTGAGAGTCAGAGGGTGTGAGTTTCTACCTCCCACTGTCTTTATCTGGAGCCGCCCCCGTTTCCAGGCATCGATCTCAAGTTAGTGCCAGACGGGGAAAGCAAAGAAATATTGTCATTGGGGTCAGTTGTGTCTCTGAGGACCTTCCAGGACTCATCTATCCCTCCGTCCAGCAGCACAAAACATAGCCCTGTCCTGCGGCCTCCTCTTCACAGTTCTTCCCTGGGAGGCCAATTGCTGCAGCTGCGATGCTAGGTCATCTCCTGGCAGGGGGGTGGGGGGTGGCGGGCGAGGCCTCTCTGCTTTACCAAGCCTTCTCAGGGCCCAGGTTCTCCTGATAAAAGATCCATAGTACTTGAGAAGCTGTCTCTCCATCCTGGCCTCTGAGGAGCGTTCTGGTTGTCCTTCCAGCACAGCTGTGTTTGCCCTGCTGGCAGTCCATGGGACTTTCAATATCTTACACCCCACCCTCCACCCCCGGCACCGTCATTCCAATGCATTATTTCTGTGGTCTTCCTTAGTCCGTGTCCAACAGAAAGACAGCACTGACAAACAGGCCAGTGGTGGAAGGGAACACCAGCCTCCTTGCTGTTGTTGCTGGCCTGGGCGGCACCTGAGGCACTCAACATGTTTATTTCCGTCTGCTTCACACAAAATCCAATGACTGAAAAGGTTCCATGCCATTAAACTATAGCACGGTCAATGATCGTTTTATATGGTAGAAGATCGTTCTGGAGAAAGTGGATACGTTTGTGTCTCAACATGGTCGTGGTTTGGAGGGCCAAGTCACTTAATTAGCGTTCGCAAGGCACACCCTGGCCAACCTGTGCAAATCCACGCTGCCAGTGCAAGTTAAGTCTTGTCAACAATACTTGCTAGCCTCACGTTATGTCACGTGACACTCTGCAATCCGGGTATTAGTCAGTTATGACAAGCAAGAATTCCTAAGAACGTGAGTGACTACAGAGATCTCCCCAGGAGCACAGAGCGCTCTCCTGTTTTGGACACACCACAGCTGGTCAAAACTTCCAACCCTCTCGCTTCTTCACCCAAGGAGGAAAATCTTTGATTGTTTCTTGGAAATACTTCCTAACATTAGCAGATCTTAGCAGGTTGACGCAGCCTGGAAGAACTTCTTTTCCGACACGATTCTCGAATGTTGCACGTTCTGCTGTGTGTGTGTGTGTGTGTGTGTGTGTGTTATCTTCAATAGCAACAACAAATGAACCCCTATCCCTCCACCCCCAGTCCCAAAGTGATCCTTTTCTTTCAGCTGCCTGTGGGTGGAGGAAGGGAGGAAGAGGGGAGCAGGTTACCTATCACACGATTAAGGGTCTCTCGGTCCCATCGCCACCCCGATTTCCCTATCTTTGGTGAGAAAGCCAACTTCTCCACTCGCTGCTGTTGAAAGCTAATCATGAAACCCCTTGCTGTACAGAGCCTTTGGCATTCCTGTTTTCAAGACATTCCAACGTGTTCTAAACCAACACTCCAGACCTTTCCCAAGCTTTAGAGGATCCCAGAGTTGGAGGATTGGTTGAAAGATTCTGATCTCGACCAATGGCAACGATTCTTCTGGGATTCTATTGCTGGGGGTGGGGTTGGGGGGCGGAGGTGGATGGTGGTGGTGGTGGAGAAAAAGTGGTTCATGGGAGGAGGCCTCTGCGCTTCATGCCCCCTCGCCCCCCCCTGCGAAAGATTATCCATGTTGCTGAAAGAGGCTCCGATGTCCTTGGATCGGAGCCACCCATAAACCGAGGCCGGGCTGTTCCAGCCCCTTTGATCTCTTCCCAGCGCACTGGCCTTGCTCAGCGGACGACGGTGTTTTGTCCCCAGGGAGGGTGAGGAAGCCTGAGCGAGCCTCGCCGCCCGGCGACCCGAGCAGAGGAAACGGAAGCGCGGCGGGCGCACGGGCGCGGGCGCAGAGCATCGGGTCTCCGGGTGCCCCGCGTGACCCCCGTGCTTAGGAAAACGAGGTGTCCCCTTAAAACGAAACTGACAAAAGGCTCTGGGGGGGTGGCTCTGCGTGGACGTGTCACCCTCACGCTCCGAAGAATCCTTCCGGGAGAAGAGGGCGGGTGCAGAGCCGGGCGAGGCGGGGTCGCTGGCAGCCGGAGTCCCGGGAAGGGCACGGGGTCGGGCCCTGGGACTGCGCGGCGCGCTGCGGTCGCAGACGCCGCACGATGCCAGCCTGGGTACCGTCGCTCGCTCTCCCACACGGGGCCGTGAGGTCGGGGGGTGTGAAACGTCCGCCTCAGCCTCGCACTTGGCCAGCCGTCCCGAGGGTTGGCAGCAAGGCCGCGCCGGAGCCCGGGGCGCCCGGGCACCGCCCTGCTGCGGGGCGGCCCTTACCTGGTTCCTGCGGTACCACTCGCCCGACAGGGAGCCGTTGCCGGTGCCCGGCGCCCCGTAGGTGAAGTTCAGGGCCAGCTCGTCCAGGGCGGCCGCGGCGGTGTCCCCGGGGCCCCTGGGCGCCAGCGCCGCCATTAGGTCTCGCTCCCGGGGCCGCGGGCCGCCACCTAACCCGGCTGCTCCGCGAGGTTCCGCCGAGGGAGGACACGCGTCCTGCCGAGGCGGCTCCCTGGCCCGAGCCTAAGTCACTTCCTGCTCGGTGTCCCCGCGGAGAGGCCGCGCCCAGGCCACCTGGCTCCCGCCCCCAGCGGCGGCAGGTGCGACAGGGAACCGGAGATCTGCGGGGCGGCGGGACCCGGGGTGCGTCCTCCGTCCTCCGGGGCCTACGTGTCCAGCCGGCTCTCGGGACAGACGGGACACAAATTCCTGCGCAGTCTGCACCCGGTGCCCGCGTGCACCCAGGATGGTCTGCAAATGCCTCTCACTAAAGGGGGAGGGGAGTGGACAGCAGGAGAGACACTCATCTGGACACCTCGAAAACCGCTTCTGCAGAGGAGGCTCCCACCTTAGCGGAGGTCCGTTTCTCTTTTAGCAGGGATGGGACAGGGCCCAGGGAGAAGTAGATGTGTTACACTGCTAACTGCAAGGTCAACAGTCCAAACAACCTCCGGGCTCCATCCATGGCAGAAAGACCAAGCTTTTTGCGCCTGAAGAGAGCCACACCCCTCTGGGCACCCCCAAACACAGAGTTTCACCCTGTTTGCAGAGTGCCTTTGAGTCAGAATTGACTGCCGGGCCGTGAGTGGGTTCTCTCCCCACCTGGGCCAGGGGGATGGGGGTGAGGGCACAGGGACCTGGGGAATATCATTGTTCTGTGGTCACTTCAATTTAATAGAATTCCTATAAGGGTGCCCAGGGAAGCTTGATGGAAGTTTGGGGGCAGAGGAAGGAGGGAGATGTACATCACTGAGTCGATGTCACTTCTGTTAGTGCAGTGGGTCTCAATCTTCCTAATGCCAGGATTCGTACATACAGTTCCTTATGTGGTGGTGACCCGCCCCCCCCCTCCCCAACCACAAAATTATTTTTGTTGCTACTTCATCTCTGTCATTTTGCTACTGTCATGAATCAGGTGACCCCCGTGAAAGGGTCGTTTGACCCCAGACCCACAGGTTGAGAGAACCACTGGGTTAGTGGGTAAACTAGGGAGGGGCAGTCGGCCCTTGGGGAAGACGGAGACCTTTCCTTGTATAGACACCCTAATGGGAGAATCCACCCATGCACACTGCCAGCCATGCCTTTCTAACTGCATTTCCTTTTCTTTCTGCCCTGGTGTCCCAGACCTGTGCTTGGACTCCCCAGAATTTAAAGTCCACCCTACTGAGGTGTGCAGTGTTCTGCATAGGTCACTTCAGGGGGTCTGACTTGGAAACCCCTTGAAAGGAACCAAGCTTCATCTTACACAAGCCTGTTGCAGATTCAAGGAGCTCAATTCTGCTTGGCTGGGAAGGTTAAACAGCAGAGGCCTGCTATATCAACATCCTGGTCTTGGAAAACATTGGACTTTGGTTCAGATTCCCTGCCAATAATTGACAACCTAAAACTCAAACTTACTGCCACTGAGGCATGGCAGCCCTGTAGGACAGGGAAGAACTGCCCCTGTAAGTTTCAGAGAGAATAACTTTTTATAGGAGTAGAAAGCCTCGTTTCTCTCCCCAGGAATGGCTGGTGGTTTTGAACTGCTGATTTTGTGTTCAGCAGCCGGACTTGTAACTATTACAAGCAGGCAAACTCATTTGCTGTTTTCATGTTTTCTTTGCTTTTTGTTTTTTGGGGGGGAAGGGGGGCATTACTGTCTCATGGTGGTCGTGGGGGCTATCCAGCCTTGCTGCTGCTGGATTTGAACCTCCAAGCTGCAGCCTCGCACTCATCCACTACGCCACCGGGGCTCAGCCCTTTTTTTTGCTTTTCAAACCATGATTTTGTTCTGCAGGCATTTTGCTTTAGTGAATGATTGTTACCCCCTCAAATGTGCTTTTTTTTGGGGGGGGATGTAACCCTCTTTGTTTTTCCAAGCAATGTTCAATAACTTGACTTTAAATGGTATAAGTGAACATCCCATGTATTTTAGCCTGATAAGCTTTCCTGTATATGTATGAGTTCCTTTACTCATTAAGATTTTAAATTCGGTACCCTTGGTTAAATTAATGATACTTTCTTAGAAATACCAAGTACCCCCTGCAACTCATCCCAACTGCTGCCACCGAGTCAATTCCAACTCAGAGAACCCTACAGGACAGGATGGAGCTGCTGTGGGAGACTGTTACTGTTTACATCTCACTCCCTCGGAGTGACTCATAGATTCAAATTGCTGACCTTATCGTTAACACACCACATGTAGCCAACACCAGGACTCCCCGTGGCCCCCAGGGGTATCTATATTATTTTTCAAGAAGTTGATGATAGTACTTCTAAAGCAGACCAGGGATATACACATGAGTGGATTTTGAGCTTGCACTTAAACTGTAAGCCCTAATTTAAGAATGACTTATTCTTATGATTTGGCCATGCTTCCTGCTTGCCCTGATGATGTGGTCATTGATGATCCGGGCGTTATTGCGAAGTGCGGTGAGAAAAGCAGATGGTGCCTGTCAGAAAGACTAGCACCTGGAGTCTTAAAAGCATCTCTTAAAACAAGCAGCCCCTAAGCGAGGGGTCAGTGAAATCCATGCAAAAGAAATACTTTAACCCCTGCGATCCAAGGCTTGTAAATAATAAAACCAAAGACTGGTTGAGGAAATTATATTGGGATTTATCTCTAAGCTTTGAGGGTTTTCTCTAAGGTTTTCAGATGGTTATGGGTGACAGTGAAAGTTCAAAATCCATTTGAAGAGTCCCCAGGTAGACTACATTTCCGTTGGACTCCCTTGGATTATCAACCAGATAGGTGAACAGTTTCGTCTTCAAAGTACATTAGTAAATGAGTTGCTTTGATTTATTTCAAAAAATGAGTTGCTAGCTGAGCCCCGGTGGTGTAGCGGTTGTGTGCGGGACTGCGGCCCACAGGTTTGGTGGTTCAAATCCAGCAGCAGCTCTCCAGAAGCAAGTCTGGGCTTCCTACTCCCCCCAGAGGGCAGTGATGCAGAAAAAAAGTGAGTTGCTGCAGATTAGCTTTAACTGAACCTCTTCGCATTTGTTCTCCCTCTGGACCCATCAGTCATTTGTTCTGGTGTATATTCTCATCTCTGGGGCTGAAGCTTGCCCGTGTTTTGTTTTAGGACCCCGGGTAGGGTCATGGTTGCACATTGGGCTGCGACCCTCATGGTCAGAAGTTTGAAACTACCAGCAGTTCCTCAGAACGGCATGTGGGCTTTCAACTCCTGTGAACAGAAACCCTCAGCAAGGTGGATATGAGTCAGCAATGATTCCATGGCATTACGTTTTCTTTGTTTGTTTGTTTTGGTGTCTTATTTTAGTATCATTTATTTTAAAAATTGTTGGTGGTATGATCTTCTTTATATGAAATCCAGCATAGGTCAATCTTTAGAGACGGAAACTAGATAAGAGATCCTTTATTGATGAAGGCTACTTGAAGGGCAATGGGAAACTAATTCAGATAAACATGCTGGCTGTTAAATATCAGAATTTCGGATGCGAGGTAGCTGTATCTATGCGTTCCATGAACTTGACCCAGATGTCTTGCTTTTACTTGTATCCTGTTCCTGTCGTGCCTCCACAGAGCATTTCTCATCTTGAGAATTCTGAGTCTGCAATGAGGCCCGAAGCCCTGAGATTTGGAATTCTTTTGTTTACTCAATCCTGAGATGCTGAGATGATGGAGTTTGGTTTCCATGGCCTTGTGAGAGAAAGGATCTCAAGAACAGGAAGGCATTGTCTAGTGGCAGGGAGAGGGAAAGTTGTCATGGCTTTCAAGGGGAAATGTGCAAATGAGGAGAAGAAAGAGAGAAAAAAAATCTTTTTTGCTGCAGATAAAAAGAAGACATGTCACCTCAGAAACTGTATCATTTCTTGCATGAGCACCAAAATTATTCAGGACACAGTTACTATGGTAGCAAACCAGTCCAAGCTTGAAGAGGTTCTTCTTTTCCCAATTCGGTATCTAGAGGGAAAAGTATTTATTTTTAATGTTTTGTAGCATACCTCATTAATATGTTGGTGACCTTATTGGTGCTCCTTTTGGTTGGAATGCTTTGAGCTGCAAGTAACAGAATATCTAAATAAAAACGATTTCAGCCATTGGCGTGCTCTCTCCAGAAACAGTGTGACTCAATGGCATAGCCACTTCTGTCTTTCAGCCCTCCAACCCATGACAGATTGGCCTTGTCCCTTTTCATGGTGGAAACATGACTGAAACCGCCAGGCGTTGTCTGCAAGCATGGCCGTCGTGAGCCAAAAGAAGGGCATTTCTTATGTATCTTTTTATCAGAGAAGAACATCCTTTCCAGAAGTCCCCCCTGTAGAAGCTCTCCTTAAACTCCAATTAACCAGGCAGGGGTCATAGGCCCATGTGACAGTTGCAAAGGAGGCTGGGGAAGTAATTCTCGACTCCTTCCAGTCTTCAGAGAAGGAGGCACGCTCTAGCTGGCAAGGAAGAAGAGGGAGGATAATAAAAAAGCAAAATGCAACTCCCTGCCGTCCCGTTGATCTGACACAGATATGCCGTACAGGATGGAGCAGAACTGCCCCTGTGGGTTTCTAAGCCTGTCAATCTTTAGGGGAGTAACCCACCACCCCACTGGGCCTCCCTAAGAAAGAGGATAGGGTGGGGATAATCTACAGCAAACGAAGTGTTCATGAAATCTATTGCCATTCATTGTGCCCCATGTGCTGCCCAGTGGGTCTGTGCGCCATGGGGTTTGGGGAGTCGTGACCTGTAGAAGCAGATAGTCAGGGAACCTCTGGGGGGAGGGGGGTTGAACTGCCAGCTTTTCTGATCACAGTGCTGGGTTTAATGCTTTATGCCACCCAGGGACTTCACAGGGTAGACACGAAGGCAGGGAATGGTTGTTGACTAAGAACCTGCTGAACTTGACCCCATCATTCCCCTGCATACCGTCAGCCAGATTGTACGTGGCCCTACAGTCTCTTAGCCGGCAAAAGAATCAGCTGCCTCTGTTTGTTCCCTGTTTAAAGTGCACTGAATCCTCCCCCTTGGCAGAATGAAGTGTGCCCTTTTGAAGTCTGGCATTTCAGGTCCCTTATGATCTGACTTCTGTACGCTGAGACACTCATTTCATTTGCTTCTTGTGCTTTGCTTTATTATTATTATTATTGCATTCTTTTTTAACACTGGCTTTACGTTGGTCCTCAGCCTCTGATTTTGGAGGGAGGCAGTCTGTTGGGTGCCCATCAGAGCTGACCGGTGCCCTGGGACATGCTGTTCTCCAGATTCCAGGAGGTCACGCTTGCTACCTTTGTGGCTGCTGTTGGAGCGTGCGGGGGTGGCTGAAGCAAAGGCTTCCTGCCAGTGTTCCGACCCACACAGTTCAAGGAGGCAGCACGCAGGCCCAAGGGGAGGAGGGAAGGATTCTCATCCCAATGAGGTAGGCAGAGCTGTGGACACTGGCCTGTCCTTGGCGAAGCTCCCCCACCTCCTGTGGGGTTCCTTCCTGTTTGTTTCGGAGGACGCCAAGGGCCTTTGATCAAATGGTCCACCGCCTGTTCTCAGGGCAGAGACCCTGGAGGTCTGTCTTACTCCATTAACTCAGAGGATTTCATCCCGGGGCCAGGTCATTTGAAGCTGAGCTTTGTCCTGCCCATCGAGAGCAGGGTTCTACTTTGCCTCCCATGCCTGGGATCACCCCCTTGTCACCACCCCTGAAGAGTTCCTCCAGATTCCTCTGGAACCTGATCTGGTTAGCCCAGCTCACTGCCATCGGGCCCTCCCACTGCATGGTGACCCTGAAAGGGCAGAGAGGATTTCTGAGACTCCCGAAGAAGCAGAGAGCCTCATCTATCTCCCCGAGAGTAGTTGATGGCCTCGAACAGCTGACCTGGCAGCTGCCAGTCAGCACTTCACCCGACATTACCAAGTTACCATCAGCCAACGCTCAAAAAAACCAAACCAAACCAAACCAAACCAAAAACCAACCTCACGACCACGGAGTCAATTCTGACTCTTAGTGATCCCACAGAGGGGAGCAGAACTGCCCCATGGGGTGTCCAAGGCTGTAAATCTTTAGGAGAGCAGAAAGCCTCATCTTCCTCCCTTGGGACAGCTGCTGGGTTTGAACCACTGAAGCAGTATTTAGCAATCCAACTCCTAATAGCCCGCTAAGCCACCAGAGCTCCTTTAGTCATTATCAGTTGTGGGAGTCTAGGCAATTCTTTAATGCTGACTGTCTAAGGGGCTAAGGTGTTTTTCAAAGGGAAATACTAGCTCAAGGGTCCACCATCATATCCAGAAACCCACTCCAGAGTTTAAAGAGGAAGGCAAAACTTGAAATCTTCTAGAAGGGCATGTGGACCACCTGGAAGAAGCCGTTCACACAGCTGTTAGGCCTGCTGCACTCCAAACCTGGCCTCACTGTTTATTTGCTCTGGGACCTTCCCTGAGGTGCTTCATTTCTCTGTGCCTTGCAGCCATCGTCAGTCAAAGGGGGATGATGACAGTCCTGATATCAGGGGACTCCTGCAGACATGTGACAAGAGGAAATATGAAAAGCATCACGAACAGTACACACAGCACCTGAAGCAGAAATTTCACCATAAAGGCCGGTCGTTACTATTTGTAACCTCGGGGTGGGAAAGGATCCCTTAAATAAACAGCAGGCACAAACCAGAGCGGGGTGGGGGGGTCACAGAGAAGGGGGCAAATATGAGCCTGTTAAAATCAAGAATTTTCCCAAGAACAGCAGTGGGCACTGTCAGGGAGACGCAAAGATACGTCTTAAAGGTGGGACATTTATTTGCCACACATGTGACTGACAAAGGAGTCATGTCCAGGTGTATCAATAAGCTCTACAGGTTGTTGTAACATACAAAAGAGAGCATTTATTAAGCCGTATGAGATGTAACGTACATCTTGAATATCACCTAAGGAGAGCATTTATTAAGCCATAATCGGGAGAAGACAAGACGGAGACAGTGTGAGGTCGTTTGTAATTGCATCCATATTTAAAATTTTTATTAAATCATTTTATCGGGGGTTCATGCAACCCTTATCATGATCAATACATACATCAATTGTGTGCAGACCACATTTGCACATTTGTTGCCAACATCATTCTTGAAACATCCTCCTTCTGCTTAGCCCCCTGTTTCAGTTCCCCATATTTTCCCTCCCTCCCCATCCCTCTCCCCCAAGAACCCTTAATAATTTACAAGTTATTATTTTGTCATATTGTCCACTGTGCGATGTGTCCCTTCACCCACTTCCCTGTTGTCCATATCTCAGGGAGGAGGTCATATGGAGAGGTTATATCCTTATAATTGGTTGCCTCTTTCTGCTCCAACTTCTCTCCACCCTCCTGGCATCACCACTCTCCACACTGGTCCTAAAGGGTTCATCTGTCCTGAATTATCCCGGTTTGGGGCTCCAGTGTACATCCCCTGGTCTAGCTGAGTTTGTCTGGTAGAATTGGGATCATGACAGTGGATGGGAGGAAGCATTTAAGAACTAGATAAAAGTTGCATATTTCATTGTTGCTACAGTGTACCTTGACTGGCTCATCTCCTGCAACCCTTCTGTAAGGGGATGTCACTTCACCTACTGATGGGCTTCGGGTCCCCAATATGTACTCCCCCTCATTTATAATGATATAATTTTTAGTTTTTTTTAAAAAAAATTTTAGTTATTTGATGCCTGATACATGATTCCTTTGACACATCAGCACCACACAGACTGGTGTGCTTCTTCCATGTAGGAATGGCGTCCACATTTTTATAGAGACTTGGAGGTGAAATAGGGTGTGGGGGAACAAAAGAAACTGTCATAGAAGCTTGATGGATGGCAGATCAGCCCCAAACAGCTGCAGGATGAAGCTTGAAATGAGCAGGGGGACCATGATGACACACACACCTGAAGCTAGGCTGACATTTACAAGACTGGTCCATGGTCTTCCCACCAAGAAAGTCAGGGAATGCAGCTATTAAAGGACACAGTGTCTGGGGTCTTGAATACTTGAAGACAAACAAGCGGCCATTTAGCTGAGAAGCAACAAAGCCCACATGGAAGAAGCACAGGAGTCTGTCTCATCATGAGGTGTGCATGGAATCAGGTATCAGGCGCCAAAAGACCCCAGACAAAGAATCATATGGATGTGAACAAGAGAGGGCAGAGTGGAGACCCCACACCCATCTGTAGACAACTGGACATCCCAACACAGAAGGATCACAAGGAAGGGATGAGCCAGCCAGGGTGCAGAATAGCAATGACAAAGCATACAGCATTTCTCTCGTTCTTTAATGCTTCCTCTCCCCCTATTTATTATTATGACCCTATTTATTACCTTACAAACTTATTACCTTACTTTCTCCTGATTATGGTTTAATAAATGCTCTCCTTAGATGATACTTGAGGTTTAGGCTCTCTTTCGTACATTACAACAACCTGTAGAGCTTCTTACTTTACAAATCTGGCTAGATCAGAGCATAGACACTAATGCAGATAAGTGCTTTCACACACAGAATCCAGAATAGCTAAACCTCTCTGGAAGAATAATGGGGGTACCAATATCAGGAAGGTAGGAGGAAGGTGGGGGGCGGGGGAAAGGGGAACTGATCGCCTTGATTGACATATAACCACCTTCCACCCAGGGTGACGAACAACAGAAGCATGGGTAAAGGGAGACAGTGAATGGTGCAATACATGAAAATAAGAATTTACATTTTATCAAGGGTTCATGAGGGTGGGAGGGCGAAGATGAGGAGCTGGCACCAAGGGCTCAAGCAGACAGAAAATGTTTTGAAAAGGACGATGGCAACATATGCACAAATGTGCTTGACACATGGATGTATGGATTATTCTAAGAGCTGTAAGTGTAGAATTGCCTCTGTTGGTTTCCAAAGATGTAATTCTTTATGGGGGTATAAAACCCCACTTTCATCCCAAGGAGTGACTGCTGCCAAGGAGTGACTGTTGACTCTGCCATTCACAGTCCAGGTCAGAACCACTGTGCCCCGTGGCTCCAATAGTTCTTGTCAGGAACGCTAAGTATTACATACAAATGCCGGGATGTAGGAGTTGGTTGGGAGAGAACCAGAAGTTTCGCTCTTTGCTCCTCATGCTGAAGCCATGGGAGATTTCCAAGGAAGAAAGTGTTAGGCTCAAACCTTTGCTGAGGCAGGTAGGTCTCCCGAGAATGGAATCAGGGTCATGAGGCTGAGCACAGTCCTGGTGTGGCCCTCAGGACTGCAGCAGGATCAGTCAGGATCCAAGCAGCTTGGAATGTAAATCATCAGGGCCCAGTGAGAGAACACAGGGAGGTGGACTTGGCCAGCAGAGGAGAAAGCAGAGAAACTGAGAAGGCTGTCTGGGCTCAGCCCTGGAGCAGTCAGCTCTGAACGACATTACTCAATAGATAGTGCCCACTCTGTTAGGGGCCCCCTTAGCTTTGGGGGATTTCTTTCCTTATCCCTGTTCTCTGTCTGCATCTTGTCTTATCTGCTCGACGGGTTTATGACTTGCCAAGGCTGGATCCCACTCAGGCCTCCTCTTTAGACTCATTCTTTCACTTACTCACTCACTCTTACCCTCTCACTCATTCTCACTCACACTCACTCTCACTCACTGCCACGAGTCACTTCTGAGTCATAGCTATTCTATAGGACAGAGGAGGACTGACTCCCTTCCCAGGCTGGACATTCTTATGGGAAAAGAAAGCCTCCATCTGTGGGCAACTGGACATCCCCTTACAGAAGGGCTGCGGGGAGGAGATGGCCCGGTCAGGGTGCAGTGTAGCAACGTCGAAACATACAACTTTCCTCTAGCTCTTAAATCCCCCACCCCCACCCCACTATCACGATCCCAATTCTACCTTACAAATCTGGCTAGACCAGAGGATGCACACTGGTACAGATAGGAATGGGAAACACAGGGAATCCAGAACGGATGAACTCCTCAGGAGCAGCAGTGAGAGTGGTGAGACTGAGAGGGTGGAGGAGAAAGGTGGGGGAGAAAAGGGGAACGGATTACAAGGATCTCCCTGTAACCCCTTCCCTGGGGGACAGACAACGGAAAAGTGAGTATAGAGAGACATAGGACAGTGTAAGACATGATGAAATAATAATAATTTATAAATTACGGAGGGTTTGTGAGGAAGGGGGGCAGCTGGGAGGGAGGGGAAAATGAGGAGCTGATACCAAGGGCTCAAGCAGAAAGCAAATGTTTCGAGAATGATGAGGGCAACAAATGTACATGCTCGGCACAGTGGATGTATGTATGGATTGTGATAAGAGTTGTTCAAGCCCCCAATAAAATGATTAAAAAAGAAAGAAAGCCTCTTTTTTCTCTTGAGGAGTGGCTAGTGGGCTTGAACTCCTCACCTTGTGTGACGTACTCCACTATGAAGGCTCATTCATTAGACACGCTCCCACTCTTTCTCCTGCCTCATCGTCGATCCTACTGTTTCACATCTTGTCGATCCCGCTCTGCTTTCCAAGAGGTATTTGGTAGTGAATTCATGCCAACACAGATCTTCTTCCTCATGGGCCTTCTTCTGGGCTGATTTGCTTCCTCAAGGACTCTCCTGGTAACATAATTCCTCAGCCCCAGGGAAGCTTTCTGTCCTAGTGGTGACTCGAGTCTATTCTGAGGGGCTCTAAAAGAAAGCCCCGAAGAGCTACGTCAGAAAAAGCAACCATGCAGGTGAGCCCTGGTGGGGCAGTGGTTGTGTGCGGGACTGCGGCCCACAGGGTTGATGGTTCAAATCCAGCAGCAACTCTCCAGGAGCAAGGCTGGGCTTCCTACTCCCACCAGGACAGTGATGCCACAAAAAAAAAAAAAAAAAAAAAAAAAAAAAAAAAAAAAAAAAAAAAAAAAAAAAAAAAAAAAAAAAAAAAAAAAAAAAAAAAAAAAAAAGAAAGAAAGAAAGAAAGAAAAAGAAAAGAAAAAGAAAAAGTAACCATTTAGAATCATATGGAGCACAGTGTAGTCTGATAGCTATGGGATCTTTGAGAGTCTGCGTCACTTGGATGGTCCAGCGCTGGCTTCTCCTGGTTACAAATGTGGACGGATGAAAGTGGAGCATGAGAATCTGTGCCCCCCCCTCACCCCCGAATCTTACCATGCACTAGGCTTCTTATTGATAGGTCTGGTCTTGAGTTGGAGGAAGTATTAAGGAAAATCAGAAAAACAAAACAAAAAGACACTAGATTTTAAAAATAATATGTTTCTGCTTCAGGGACCACACAACAGATTTTTGAGGCCATGGATAATTGAAAGTGCTCCGAGGTGAGAAACTAGGACTAGACAGGATGTGGGAGTAGAGAAGTGTCCACAGAGTTAAGGTCATTCTTCTCTGTACTCACTGCCCTGGAGTTGATTCTGATTCATAGGGCAAAGCAGAACTGCCACCTTAGTTTTCTGAAGCTGTCAATCTTTCCAGGAGCAGACAGTCTCATCTTCCTCCCATGAAGGATTTGAACTGCTGGCCTGGCGATCTACCTCTAGCTTGTTATCTGCAAAGGACTTCATGTTACTTCTTCACTCCAGTCTCACAAAAGCTCTGGGACATAGGGAGAGCATTTGCCTTAAAAAACTATTTCTAAAAAGATTGCATTTTATTTATTTTATTTTTTGGGTTGGTGGTTGTGGGAGCTACTCTCTGGTGGTCGTGGGAGCTACCCAGCGCTGCTCCTTGGAGCCGCTGCTGGACTTGAACTTCCAAGCCCAAAGACCGCAGTTCCGCACTCAACCACTGGGGCTCAGCCAAAATATTGCATTTTAAGCAACAAAAAAACAACATGGTTGGCTGAGAGAAGAAAAAATGTTCACCTAATATTCACTGCTGGTGCATGGAGGGGTCAAAACTTTTGTTCAATTACGACAGTCTGACAATGTCGGCTTACCCAGTAAGCAAGGTACGCACAGACTTACTAAAGGTTTACTTTCTTGTTCATCTAGAGCAAACCATGATATACTTGCTTCTAAAAGTGGCTGATATCTGCCACTGGCCCACTTGCCCAGCATCTTTCTACAGAACCAAAGTTTCTTTACCAATCTCCAACAGGTATCGAGTACCCATTCAGCATGGTGAAGCCTCGGCTTATTCTGAGCAATCTATAGCAAATAATTTCATAGTAAATTGTGGTGAAAAACATGGAAACCCGCTCCCTATTGAGCAGCTGTTAAGGACAATGCACACTCCCCTTGTTTACTAGGTACATCGTAGGCTCTAAGTAAATAAATGGGTTTCTCAGGAAGTCCGACCCAGCTCACAGGAACACAGAGGGACTGCCCACTCGGGCTTCTGGGTTGCACATCTTGACTGGAGCAGACGGCCCCAACCTGTGGCTGGAGGGTTTCAACCTTGCATTTGCAATTCTGGTTCCAACCTTGCAATTCTCTCTGCCATCAGGCCTCCCTGAGAAATCTAATCGAATCCCGATGACCTGGCTTCTGGAGCCAGATACGGCCAGTGTGCCCTGGAGTGAAATTTCTTATATGTCCCTGTACCCATGTCTCTGTGATGCCCACACAACGATGGGGTGGGGCCATACCAACAGGGCGTGTGGGACACAGAGAGGATTGGAATGGGTCAGATGTCGTTGTTCCAAGAAGGAGCCCTCACTGCAGGAAGAGACAGAAGCCCCAGGAACATGGGAAGAAGGGCGTCTTCGAGATCCCTGTCCAAAGCGGCAGAGGCTAGGAGACCATGGTAGGGTGACTATGGGACAGAGCCAGACCCGCGGCCGAGGTAAGGACCCATGAGACAGAGGATCAGAGGCTCTGGGACTGTGAGGCGGGGCGATGCGCCAGTTTCCTGGTCCACAGAGGCCAAGGCTAAGGGGTTACGTGGCTTGAGAGATGAGGACTGGCAGGAGACTTGGCTGCTGCCTGAGGAGCAGTGTTGTGCGTGACCAGTGATTGTAACCTTCCTGTTTACCGGTCCTGACTTGCGACTTGTTAGAGTTATAAGCAGGGCCTCACAACTGTGAGTTTTCTCTGTGAGTTAGTTCTGTGTGACCATGGCAACAATTACGGACCCCATGAGAGGTGCGGCATGGCATGGAGAGAAGGGTTGGTGTAGAAGAGGTCAAGAAGGAGGGCTTGTGGAGGCGAGTCGGACCCCTCCCTTGCAGCCCGGAAGCCAGAGGAGATCAGAGACGGCCCTCGGAGCTCTTTTATGTCTGGGGCAGATGGTGTTTCAAAGGCATATAGGTGATCATCTCTGCCATTTTCATTTGACCGGGAGTCTTATAGTCGAAGGTGTAGACATAGGTAGATACAGGTAGATGCCCACAATCACTGTCTACTTATAAAATATCTGTAACTATCCCACTCTCACCGACAGGTGGGTGGTGGCTGTGTATGCGGGGCAAAGACTGTAGTCAAAGCTGGGTCTTCACCTGCAGCTCAGATATCACTGTAACCCCTCACCCCCTACCCCTCAGACTGACAGAACTGTCCCTGCATTTCTGAGATTGTAACTATTTTTAAAAATCACTTTATTGGGGATTCATACAACTCATCACAATCCATCCATCCATCCATTGTATGTCAAGCACATTTGTACATTTGTTGCCCTCATTATTCTGAAAACATTTAATTTCTATTTGAGCCCTATCGGATCCTCATTTCCCCCCTCCCTCATGAACCCTTGGCAATTTATAAATTATTACTGCTTTGTCATATCTTACACTGTCCAATGTTTCCCTTCATTCACTTCCCCGTTGTCTATACCCCAGGGAAGAGGTTACTTGTAGATCCTTATAATCAGTTCCTCCTTTCACCCCACCTCCTTCCACCCTCCCAGTATTGCCACTCTCACCACTGGTCCTGAAGGGGTCATCTGTCCTGGATTCCCCATGTTGCCGGTTCCTATCTGTACCAGTGTACATCTTCTAGTCTAGCTGGATTTGTAAGGTAGAATTGGGATTGTGATAGTGGGGAGGAGGAAGCATTGAAAAGCTAGAGGACAGTTGTATGTTTCATCATTGCTACACTGCACCCTGACTGGTCTGTTTCCTCCCTCTGTAATGGGAAGTCCATTACCTGCAGATGGGCTTTGCATCCCCAACCTGTACTCCCCCCTAATTTACAATAATATAGTTTTTGATTCTTTGATGCCTGATGCCTAATCTTTTTGACACCTCTTGATCACATAGACTGGTGTGCTCCTTCCATGTGGGCTTTGTTGCTTCTGAGCTAGATGGCGGCTTGTTTACCTTCAAGCCTTTAAGACCCCAGATGCTATATCTTTTGATAGCTGGGCACCATCAGATTTCTTCACCGCATTTGTTTATGCACTCATTTGTCTTCAGTGATCATGTCAGGAAGGTGGGCATCATGGAATGCCAATTTAATACAACAAAGTGTTCTTGCATTGAGGAAGTACTTGAGTGGAGGACCAATGTCTAATGGCTGCCTTAATACTGCACCTATAAGTATATGAACATAGATCTATTTTCCTATTATATAAAAATATACCTACCTATGTACATGTCTGTATTTAGATCTCTATAAATGCTCTTTGCCTCCTAGCTCTTTCCTCTATATCCTTTTTCTTTTCTCTTGTCCCACTAGCATGCTCAGAACCTCACTGGGTTTCAGTAATTCTTCTTGGTAACCTTACTCTTGATCAGTCCCTACCAGGCCTCTCACAGCCTCCTTGCCAATGACTTTGGATCACTTGTTGTTCCTTTATCCCTGGGTTGGTCAACACCACCTTGGTTCCCGAACCTGCACCTTTCCCTTAAACAACCCCCACCCCCCAACGACCATCGTTGCTTTCTCCTCCAGACTGATCACCAATCTACCTTATCTAGATAGACCTGCAGAGATAATGATATGCACAAAAAACCAAGACATAGCAAGATGAAGCAACAAAAGAAAACAAAACGGCGACAACGGTAGCAAAAAACAATGTCCAGGGAAAATTATGTATAAATAAGAAAATAACAATAATGATAAAAGAAGAACCCTGTAAATAGTTCAAGGTCTGTTTGTTGACCTCTGGGAGTGACCTCCAGTTGAGTCTGATGGGGTTCTATGCTCTTTCCCCAAATCTAGCCGGTGAGGTGGGGGGGGGGTGTCTCCATAAGAAAGGGGAGAATTCTGCCACAGATACATCAGTGGCTCCAGAGGAAAAGACAGATAAAGGTAAGCTAAGGACACACTAGATGACTCAATATGCCATTCAGGAGGACCGGGCTTCTTCCAGGAATCTAGAACAAAGGCCATACCTGGACAGGGCGTGAGGAGGCAGTGGTGATTGGGACAGGCCCCGGGGGAAGAGCACGCACAGGAGAGAGAGCAGATGGGGAGCCAGCATGTCAGGGCATAGACACAGAAGACGGGCGGGGCGGGAGACGGAGCACCTGCGGGCTGAACAGCCTGTCCCCTGAGAAGCAGCGTCCAGGACCAGCGTGGGCCCCTGATTGCTGATTACAAGTTTCCAAGTGTGTGAAAGTTCCCAGGACTGGCATGCTGTGACATCCGCGTCTCCTTCGGGCTCTGGCTTCCTAACCTGTCTAATAAGACAGACGATGAGCTCCTGCTGCTATTCTGCACCTTACGCCTGCTTCCTCTTCGTTAAGAGAGGAAAGAAGGGAGGGAGGGAGGAAGAAGAAACACCCTCAGTTCTTTTCTATGTATTTCACGCCGCTCTTATGTCGCTTGGCTGCAACATCGATGCAACGTGGTGGTTTCAGGACCCTGCTCAGGCTCTTGCAAACTCTGGGCACCTGGTGCTGGCGGGCTCTGGAGAGAGGGCGCTGACAGCATCTCATGTCAGTGCCTGGGGTGGCCCATTCGGGAACCTCCGTGACTTTTCCGACCCACAGGCTCTGCCATTCAGTCCGGCTGGACTCGCTGAGGCCTTGTAGGACAGAGAGAATGACTGGCTGATTTCTGAGAATCTAGTTCTTTACCAGAGGAGAGAGCCTGGTCTTCTCCCTTGGAAAAGCTGGTGGGTTAGAAAAATGGGCTTTGCGCTTAGCTGCCCTGTTTGCTAGATACCCCGCCACCAGTCTTCCCTATCTTTCCCCAAGGCCCCTTTCAGGCTTTTGGAGGCAGTGTGGGGTTATGGAGAGAGAGACTGTGCTGCCCTAGTTGGCAGGGGCTCTCGCTCTGACTGGCACTAACCGCTGTGTGACCTTGGGCACGTCCCTTCCATTCCCCTAGCCTATCCACAAAATGAGCTGCTCAGGTGACTTGATCATCTTTCAGGATGTTCCCATCTCTGTGGTGTGCGTTCTCTGCAAACAAGTATGTCTTACAGTTTGCGTGCTTGAATCTTTGCTTTCTTGGATACGTGGGCAAAGCGAAGCCCAGGTGTTTCGAGTTGGTTACCATTATGGGGAAGGAGCCTGGGTGCCTAGTGATTATGAGATCAGCTACCGACAGCCGGTGGAAACCATCAGCCGATCTGAGGAAGGAAGACGGGCCTTTCTAGGCCCCGACATCGTTACAGTCTTGGGAGATCACAAGGGCAGTCCCACTTTGTCCTGTAAAGTTGCTCTCTGAGTCAACATCGACAAACAAATTGAGTGAGTGAGACCATTATCATGACCCAGAAAAGACTATCCGATAAGGTCTTCAGGACTGTGAACTTTCAGACGCATCTCACCAGGCCTCTCTTCCAAGGGGCTTGTGGATGGATTTGAACCATCAACCTTTCACCTCACAGGTGAACTCTTCGCTGTTTGAGCCAACCAGGGACTACTGCCTTTACAGGAGACTAATCTCTCTTCCACACATCTCAAGATGCCTGGTGGCGGCCTCTGATCAGAGATGGTGGGCTTCTATCGACTCCTATCTGAAAGACCTCCTTTATGGGAATTTAAGAGAGACAGCATATTGGAGGGACACTTTACAGGAAGACTGAGAGTCAACGAATGGTGCCATCATTGAGTAGCTGGACTAGCTACTTGGATTGCCCAGGATTCACTTTCCTCATTTGTAAAATAAGGACAATAAATACTAGCAATGTTCCTGAAGTGTACTGTGAGAAGTAGATGCACAGATGGGAACTCTTAAGGACAGTGCCAATGAGAGTTGTAAACAACAAACACATCGGAGGCCCATTTCCTGTGTAATTGTAAGCGCAGGACAGTGACTGGATTCAGACAGATCTGGGTTGGAGCTAGCTCTCCTTGTCATGTACATCAGGTTTGTATGTATCCAGTACGCGTGGGGGTGCATACCAAAGAAGTAATATCTGACGGAGAACCTGAGGGCCGAGTGGCTGCCGGGACTCAGAGTGATTGGGATGTGAACGTGGGGAGGAGAGCATTGTGGGAGGAAGCAGGCTTGCACACACCCTCACAGATGCTAAGACGGAGCTCCCACTCCAAATAACCAAACTCACTGCCCTCGAGTCAATTCTGACTCAGAGGGAGCCATGTGGGGTTTCCAAGGCTGTCCATCTCGATGGGAGCAAACACCTCATCTTTCTCCCAAGGTGCAGCTGGCGGGGTGGAATCAGCCACCAGGTAGTGGTTCGTCCAACGCTTGGCCGGTACCCCTCTCAGAACTCCTTAAGAAGGAGGGCAGGAAGTGCAAAGTACTCTTGACAACTGTATACGGGGAGACAATCGACTTTCACTCAGCCACAGCAACCAAAAAAAAAACAAAAACACAACCCAGTGAAGTACCGGTGACAACACGACACCGTGGACAAGCCTCAAAAACACCCTGAGGGAGCTTCAAAAAGTTGTGAACAAATTTCATTATCTTTTCATTCCACCCCACCCCACCACCACCCCATGAACTTTTTTTGCAGCCCCCTCATCTGCTAAGTGACATTTAGCAAAACGCAACAGAAGAAACTATGAAAGGCTAAACTTGTGCCTTGGCGAGAAGAACAAAGGATAGACACGGTGGAGAGGGAGGACTCCGTTGACATTCTATCAGGAAGAGCCTGGAAGCTTTAGCTCTGGTTCTGACTGATCACCTACACTCTGATTCTCTTTTCCCGGCTGCTTACAGGATCTCGTCATATTTCACTTAAATCCAACATGCTTAACATCACTCCGCACCTCCAGTCCTCTATGAACAATTCCAAACCAGCTCTGTCCTAATTTCTCTTTTTCTAGTGATGAGATCAGCATGATTCCAATCTCCTAGCGCAGCTAAGGCATCCTCCACCCCTCCCAAAGCCTCAACATCCCATGGCCAAGCTGGCACTCAATCTTGCTTATTCGCCGACTGAATATCTGAAGGATGTTGGTGCAGGAAAGTTCTTGGCTTGCCTGAAGACAATTCATCAGTCATTTTTTCTATAATAGATTTAAATGTCCACCAAGGCTCTTCAAATTTCAAGTGGTATAATTTGTACTCCTTTGAGATATCCTTTTGGAACAGACCAGCATTTTTGAGACTCGCATCAGATTATAAAGTAAGAAAATAATTTCAGCAGTCCAGAGAAACTCCAAGTAATTTTCACTGGAAAAAAAAAAAAAACCCAAACCAAAAACACAAAACACACACACAACCCAGATCCTACTTAATTTCTGTTTATTCTTTGATTCTACTGTCTTACTATATATTTTAAAAGTTCATCAGTCTTCTTCATGAAATCATTAGGTTCATTATCTACATACAGAATCAATACATCGGTGTTAAATTTTTTTTTTTTTGGTCTGGTTGTCTCCCTTCCTTCTTCAGAAGCCCTGCCCTGGATAAATTATTATTTGCCTGTTCAACTACACTCCCAAAATGTTCGACACTATTTAAGCTTGCCCTGGATGACCAAGCATCTGACTTCATATTGGCCTAGCAAGCCACTGGAACCACACCCTGAAACCTGGACGTGGAGAATTTAAAACACAAGAGCCCAGATTGTATTTTGTGTCTCCAGAACAAGTGAGAAGAGAAATTGGAATTTTCCCCAGCCAGATTTTTATCCCCATTTTAAACAAAATGTCCACTAGTTGGAAATTCCAGGTCAGCCAGTCAGCATTTAGTAAGATTTACTGTCTCTAGCATGAAACCAGGGGTTGGAGGCCACATTTTCTAAAATGAAAAAGCAGGACACATGGCCTGGCAATGGGATAGAGCATTGGGTAATGCGGACAAACTGGGCTATCTGGTTGCCATAGTGATGAGATGCCAGAGCAGTGGCTGTCAAACTTCCTGTTTGACTGGACACACACACTCCTTAGCGTGACCATTCAACAAATAGTGAGTGAACCCCTAGTCTGTGAGAGTTACTGACTGTCAGGGTTGCGTACATGCGACATACAGACTTCCAGTCACCCTAAAGGAAAGCCACCAGCGTCCCGCTTTGGGCGGGACAGTCCCGATTTTAAACAATCTTCCCTGAGTCCCGCGGCATTTAAAAAAAGTCCTGATTTTTGGAAAGAATGCACGACAAGCTAGGGAACAGCTGGAGAATGGGAAGGGAATATACTCCTTCTAGCCCCACCCCCGTCCATGGTGTCCCGCTTTACCAGTGTTAAAATCTGGTTCCTTGAAAAGGCTCTTTCGAACCAGGTGGGCCCGCCACAGAATTGTTATTTATTTCCCAAGCCAGAGATAGTTTACGCCTTTTGAAACATAAGTATTCAATACCTTCTTTTTTACACAAATGGCAACATCCCACTTAACAGTATGTCTTCTAGCAACGCTTTCAGACATATGGCATTCGATTTCAACGCCCGACGGCCCACTGAGGAAAGAGTGAGAAACCCGAGTGGAGTTCCCGGAGGAAAGGAAGGCACGTGGAGTTGGAGGGGATTGTCCAAGGGGCAGAGGCAGAGCACTGGCGGCGGGGGGCTGGTGAAGAGGGGGTTCCGGGAAGGCATGCGCAGGCATGGCAGCTCTGGCCTCCTGATGACGAACTCTGAGGAAAGGAAGCAGTAAGCAAGACGGGGCTTGCGCCTGGATCGTTACCAGGAAAAGAAAAAGAGGACACGAGGGTAAAATTATCAAAGCAATTGGAGTCACGATCAAAATGGCTGGGGAGTGAGGGGGGCGGGCGGGGAAGGAACAAAGAATGTCGTTTCAAATGGAAAAGTGTGAGTGCAGCACTAAATGAAGGATAGGGGCCTTGCGGCGATCCATGAGCTGTTCCAGGGGCAGGGTGATCTGTTCCCGAAGGAAGTGTGGGCGCCTTGGATGGAGCAAGTGATAGCTGATTTCCACGTCTGATTTCACCGCGGGGCAGGCCCACTTCTCTGAACTGGCAATAGAAAACACTTGGAAGGGGGGAATTTTATGAATAATTAGACATAATTAGGTTGTCAGCTCATATATCATTATGCCTTGCCTCTCAGGGATGTTGTTCAGATTAATTAGTTAATGTTTGTAAAATAAGCTCCAAGTGCCATGTATCGCTGGCATAGAATTTGATTTTCAGTGTGATGAATCTAATTAAGGCTTGCTGATGTCATAGGAACTTTCACGGCAGGAAAATGTGTTCGCTCCGGAGTGTTCCAGGCCTGCCCGGGGGCCTCACGGCAACCCCCCCAAGAAGAGCTGGTGGGTTTGGGAGCGACGTGGCAAACCTTCTGCGTCCTGTGTGACTCAGAGCATTTAAATGGTGCCTTCTCCTGATGGTGGAGAATCCCTACTGGACATCCTGTTTGGGTAGGCTACCCCACTGGAAAGCACGGTCGTTACTTCAAAATGAGCATCAGCAAGTGAGACGCCATCCAGGTTCTTGTTTGGGGTCCTAAGTGCTCTTTGTCGACCAAAGGACATGTACACATGATACTGTTAATTCACTCTGAACTCAGAAATGGTTTGAGATAGTCCTCGTCTGCCACGTCTACAATGGATGCTTGTCCTCAGAAGCTGAAGCATGTAAGTCATCGTTTGAGATTTGAATGACTTTTCAGAAAACAATCCGATCAGGTCCAGTATATGCTTGAAAAAAATTTTGTTTGAGGGCCTCAAAGAGCTTTTCTTTTCTAAGGTCATAAGCAACTGTTTCAATCCATGTGCATTGTATGCCAAGGAAGGCTGAGAACAAGTTTCTAACATGCATTGATCCACAAAAAATTAGAATTACATATCAGCATTAACAAGATACTCTCAATGAACATATTCGTGAGAAGTGTGATCGCACTTTACCTTTTTTAAAAACAAATCTCTTTAATGTCCTACTGAATAGAAAACAGCTGTCGCTGCCTAGCTGCTCCTGCCTTCAGTCTGCTGTGCTACATTGTGTTGCTGGAAGCAAATGAAGACCATGTGCCTCGCAGAGATATTTCATTGGAAATGAGAAGAGAGTCTTGACGACCTTCTCAGCTAATTATGGATGTTGTTCTTTGAGTCAACATCAAAGCTAAAAGGTGGTGGCAATGTGGAATCCTAGATCCAAGCCAACAACTCTTTGTGCTTGGTTGGAATAAGATCAATTGGTCTATCTTGTTCTATGCATTGGCCCTTGTGGGGGGGGGGGAGGGGAGAGGAGATACTGGTTCATGGAGACTTGTGGATTATCCACATGTCAACCCAGTTCCCTGTATATTATCAAAACATTGTTTTTACTCATATCACCAGTGATCTCATCATGAAATTCTTTGGGTATTGGTAGTCAGTCAAGTTTTCTAAAATTCTCATTTTCACTTGAAAGCTAGAATGCTTCTATTGGCCACAAATATTTTCAGTTGTTTTCCTTGAAGCAATAGACTCACTTTGTTCGTGTAAGAGCAAGTGTAAGAGCAAATGCCTGCCAAATATCCACATCCGGGTAGCTGTAATAGGTTGTCAAGTAAAAATGACATTCCATTTAAGGAAAAAGAAAAACCCAGCTAGTTCGGCTCACAATTCAAAAATTGCACAAATGATTTTCCTTGCAACAACCATCGAAAGAGTTATGCAACTAAGTATTTATGAAAACCTTCCACTTCCTCACACAGAAGACACAAGTGGTATTCACTCAAGGATCCACATTTAATAAAATGAATCATTGCTACTGCTTTAACGAGGTCATTGTGAAGGGAAGTTGGTGCTTTAAATATGTGTGTGTGTGTGTGTGTGTGTGTGTGTGTGTGAAAACAACACAATGGCACATGACAATGACAAAGAAAGCCAGTCTATTCTGGTGCCACTGCGGTGGGGTGCCGGAGCTCTGCAGTTTTATCCACCTCATTTTACCCTCCCAGTGCAGACGTCAGCACAGAGGAAAAGGCAAATCGTATCCTAGTCTGATTGCAAAATTAGTTTTGAACTCTGTTTTATTGAATCAGATCTCAGAAATCTCCAGGCTGCTGTGGACGATCTGTCATGAATCATGGGCACAGGGAAAAAGCACCACCGTCCAAGAGGAGGGAGACAGAATATTTTATTTTTCTTCTGTCTTAACCCTCAGCACTTGTCTGTGGGTGGATGCTGCACATTTCATCTTATGTGGCTGATTATTCTAATGCAGAGGTGAGTTCAGTCCCAGTCCCGAAGAGCAAAGAACATACGTTGTCTGGGAAGGCTCCCCAGTCTCTGTCTGTCCAGCAAGTGTGGTCAGATTTTGAGTTTCACGTTTTCTTCTACTTTCAGAGCAGCTGACAGAGGTAGCCGCGCATCCTCCTGTGTAGGAAGGTTGAGAACCACTGCTCTCGTTCTTCTGGTCTCGGGGTTGTTGAGGCTGCTGTCCGGTAGTCCGTTGGACTCCTTGTTCACTGATCTTTGGATTTTCAACACTCTTCTTTCCTCTGGTTGGAAAGAGACCAATGGCTGCACCTTAAATGGCTATCCATGAGTTCTTAAGTCTCCCGTTGCTCCTCACTGAGTTATGATGTAGAACACAGACAGCTTCTCTCATTAAGGTAGCACAACTAGAGCAATAAACAATATCATGATGAAAGGAGAAAAGACTACAATGGTCAAGTCTTGGGATCAACAACCAACACTCCGGGAAGGAGCAGTCCAGAAACCAAATGAGATCTTGCATCCGGCAAATCTGCTGAATGAGACCTCTTTAAAGTGTTGGAGAGTAAATATGTCACTTTGAGGGGTAAGATGCACCCGACTCAAGACACAGTGTGTTAGTCTGGGTGGACTAGAGAAACAAATTCATAGACACACGTATGGAGATAAGGGTACAGTTTATATACAAGAGGAATAGGTCATTAAGAAAGCATCCCAACCCAGTCCAGTTCAAAGTCATAAGTCCGATATTAGCCCATGTGCCTGATACCAGTCTATAACGTCTCCTTCTGACTCACGAAGTCATAGGCCAGCAGGTGGAGAGTCCTGGCGCCTGCAGGGGTCTCCCCATGACTCCTCGCTTCCAGGGCTCAGGCGCCATCAACAGCATCCAGTGGTGGTAGAGGCAATGCAGTGCTGGCAGGGGTCTCCATGTGGCTTCTCCAGCTTCAGAGGTCTGGTTGCATCAGGGCAAGGCTGTGTGGCTTCTCCTCTGGCTCATCCAGCTCCTTGGACGCTGCCATCTTGTCTTGTCTGTAATTCATCATCTCTGAGACTAACTCCCAACAACTGGGGAGATCGCTTCTCATCTCCATGAGGGAAACAGCGCAAGATTTCCCAGAAGTCTCAGAAGAAAGTCATGCCCACACAGAGGCCTCATGGGCTACTCAATGGCTATCTCCAGATTAATAGGCTGGACTCCACCCCTACATCTCAGTCATGAAATTAACATAAGCACATGACCGCCACTCACAGTGTTTTCAATCACTTGTAAAAGCAGGCAAAGTATAAGGGAGGCCAGGGGAGAATGGAGCAGAGGGGCATGAGCCCAAATGGACATTTACCCTAAAGCAAAGATGAGAAGGTAAGGGGTGAGCCAGGGGAACTAGATAAATGGAAATGGAACAACCAGAATGAAAATTAAAATAATGGTGACACATTGTGAAAAAAATGTAACAAATATCATGAGCAGTATGTTTAACTCCAAACAAAGCCACTGCCATGGTGACTGTAAAACGTCTCAGGAGCAAGCAGCCTCCCCGCCCTCTCCTGGGCAGTGGGATTATCGGGCCAATGCCTAACCAGCAGTGCCACTGGGGGTCCTGAACATCATGCACAGAGATTGCTAGATTAGAACCTATGTGGCTAAAACTTTGGCTGAAAACACAGTAAGACTTTATTTAACATGAACAAAAATATATTAGGGAAAGGAAGCAGGCACCAAAAAATACGTTAGTGAACTTGAGCGAGGTCAGGGCTAAAGAGTTAGGCTACACAATCAGAAGAAGTCCTGGTGGTGTAGCAGTTAAGAACTAGGCTGCTAAAGAACAGACTGGCAGTTCAAACCACCCCCCAGCCATCCAACTCCTAGTGACTTTTAATTATAAATTGCTAAATAGCCACCTATTTCTTAGACGATGTGAGTACTAATAACAAAACTGCTTTTGTATAACCTTTCTACATTGTATCACAACACTATTAGTTACAACACCATTAACCAGTGAGCAGAAAGTCTTTTCTATTTTTCTCCCTTTAATTATTACTTAACTTAAAAAGTTATTGATATTCTACTCATTGGCACTGAGCCAATTTCAACACAGAGTGGCTCTGTCGGAGAGGGTAGACATGTCCTTGTGGATTTCAGCACTGAGAATGCTTTGCTGGAGTAGGTAACCTCGTCTTTCTCCTTTGGAGCAACTGGTGGTTTAGAACTGCTGACCTTGCAGTTACCATCCCCAAGGCATAACCACTATGTCACCAGCACGTCTTAATTATGATAGCGGTTCACAAATATTAATGATCACACTAGAGTAGCTAAAACGCCAGAAAATTTGACCAGAACAAAACAACTGCTTCTGCTGAAACATGTTGTAGGAATTTTATCTTTTTAAAAATTTTAAAATCTTTAGTTATTTAAATTATTTTTATTAGGGGCTCATTCAACTCTTCTCACAATCAACACATACATCTATGGTATGCAAAGCCCATTTGTACATTTTTTGCCATCATCAGTCTCAAAACATTTTCTTTCTACTTGAACCCTTGGTTTTAGGCCATCATATTTCCCCTGTAAGAATTTTTTTGGAATCCCCTGTAAGAATTTTAATAGACATTTTGCAGCCAGCTCATGTGACAATGCCACCTGGTATGATCTACATTCTCTACCACCTTAGAGATGCCCCTGGTTCACCCCCTTTTCCTTGTTTTAAAACTGAGACTCATTTACTTGAGACATTGATAGGCTATTGAGACATTGATAGACATTGATAGACATTGAGACATTGAGACATTGATAGACATGTTTTATGGGAGAGCAAAAAGAAGGAATGAATGGGTAGCTCCTGGTTTTATTTGATTCACTTGTATTTTGAAACATACCTGTGGTGAAATGAGTTCCTGGAGGTGGCCTTTTGCCTTTTTTTTTTTTTTTTTGTAAAAACAATTTGAGAGATGTCTCTCTAATCCCTTTGCCCAAGTTTTCAACCCTAGAGGGTTTGCAACTTTTGTCAGATTGACTGACATTTCCTGGGTAAACTGCCAGCAATTGGACTATGGTACTTCCTGTCTCCCCTGCACAGCAGCTTGCCCTGTGCTGGTAGGTGCCTCTTGCTGACTATGCAAATGAAGTTACTCTAGCCTGTTATGCAAATAAGGTATCTGTGGCATACAGAGAAAGGATTGGTTAGTTTGTGACCTGTGCTAGGAAGGGGCATGCCTTAAAACTGATAAAGAGTTATGTATAAAACCAGCCGATCCCACAGAAATGCATACCAACAAATAGGCAGAAAACAGGAAGAGAAGTAGCAGGAAGAAGTAGAAAGGTAAAAGAAGAGCTCGAGAGAGGAAAGGCAAAGAGCCTCCTAAAATAACTGAGCACCTGATCCCATCGACACCTCATGATCACACAGCCTGGTGTGCTGCTTCCATGTGGGCTTTATTGCTTCTGAGCTAGACGGCTACTTGTTTACCTTCAAGCCTTTAAGACTGCAGACACTACATCTTTTGATAGCCGGGCACCATCAACTTTCTTCACCACCTTTGCTTATGCACACATTTGTCTTCAGGGATCTTGTCAGGAAGGTGAGAATCATGGAATGCCAGTTTAATAGAACAAAGTGTTCTTGCATTGAGAGACTACTAGAGTAGAGGCCCAATGTCCATCTTCTACCATAATACTAAACCTATAAATATATGCACATGATCTATTTCCCCTTCATCATATATAACTATATTTACATGTGTACATGCTTATATTCAGACCTCTGTAAATGTCCTTTGCCTCCTAGTTCTCTCCTCTGTTGCCTTTTGAATGAGGGGGAATGCAGAGTGGGGACCTACAGCCCATCTGTAGACAACTAGACATCCCCTTACATAAAGGTTTCAGGAATTAGATGAACCAGTCAAGGTGCATGGTAGCAAAGATGAAACATACAACTTTCCTCTAATTCTTTTTTTTTTTTTTTGTTATCACTGCCCTCTGGTAGTCGTGGGAGCTACTCAGCGCTGTTCCTCAGAGCCGCTGCTGGATTTGAACTGCCAAGCCTGAGGGCCACAGTCCCGTACTCAACCATCCACTAATTCTTTAATGCTTCTTCCCCCCTGATGCCCTTAATCATGATCCCAATTCTACCTTGCAACCTGGCTAGACCAGAGGATGTACACTGGTACAGATAGGAACTGAAAACACAGGGAATCCAGATGAACCCCTCAGGACTAGTGGTGAGAGTGGCAATACCAGAAAGCTGGAGGGAAAGTGGAGTACAAAGGGGGAACCGATTACAATAATCTACATATAATTCCCTCCCTGGGGGATAGACAACAGAAAAGTGGGTAAAGGAAGACACTGGGTAGTATAAGACATGACATGACAAAATAATAATAATAATAATTTATAAATTACCAAGGATTCATGAGGGAACAGGAGTGGGGAGGATCTGATACCAAGGGCTCAAGTAGAAAGAAAATGTTTTGAAAATGATGATGGCAACAAATGCACAAGTGTGCTTGACACAATGGATGTATGGATGGACGGTGGTAAGAGTTGTACCAGCCCCCAATAAAATGCTTTAAAAGAATAACTCAACACAAGTCAAGAGCTGTAATACCGGGTCCTGGCAGCAGAGCTGGTGGCAAGGCTAAGTGGAGCCTCTTCTCAGGGCACTGAGGAGACGTGTACAATCAAGAGGAATTGAGAAAGCTGCCCTGTACTAAAGAAGAGACCCTTTGCCTGCAAACTTCCTAATCCCGAGTTGCAGCCTGTGGGTGCTGTTCCTTAGTTAAGAGAGAAAGTCGTGCCATGGGAAGATAGGAGATGTACAGGGGACTTTAAAATATGCCAGGGGGGTGGGGGGTGAGGGTGGGGTGGGGTGGGGGCTGGAAACAAAAGGCAATGGAATTTGCACATGAGACTTTTGGAAACTCCTCCTGTATTGTTCGATGTGATACGAAAGTGTGTCTTCTTGAATCACAAGATGATAGGCGTATAGGGGTTGATGTCACACTGAAGAAAGATACAGAGGGAATACCTTCTAGGGCAATACAATTAGTTAAGAGTATCGTGACTTGAGGAGCTGGGGAGTGTCATGGTTAATGCATTGGGCCGCGAACACAAGGTCAGCAGTTTGAAACCACTAGCTACTCAGCAGGAGAAAAGAGAGACTTTCTATTCCCCTGTAGGGTTAGAGTGTCAGAAACCCACTGGGGCAGGCACTTCAACATGTCCTATAATAGAGAGGCCGAATCTACTTGATGGCAGTGAGTTTAGCTGTTTTTTTTGGTTTGTTTGTTTGTTTCATTTTTTTTTTCCATCATGACTTTAAAAAGGAAGCACCAGTTTGGTCGTAAATCAAACTCTTGGGCCCTGATTATGGTTCTTTGGCTGAAAAACGGAACCCCCCCCCCCCCCCAAGCATACAGCCTTTGCTATCTGACTACTGTTTTTGGTGGAAATATGGAGGCAAGTCTGACCTCCAAGAACCAGTTGGAGGGGCACAGTGGAATCTACTGGCCACATATCAGAGCAGAGTCAGCAGTGCTAGTGCCCCTCGTGCCACGGATGAGCTGTTGCCAGTCATAGCCAGGGCTTCCGAGATGAGTCCAGCTTGAACAAAACCAGTGAGCTCACCAAGACTCGCACTGGTGAGAACAAACTGAAGATCAGCAGCTTTTCAAAATAAAAACCAGGGAGTACTAAATGTGTCATCATCGGGAGGGAGGGCCCTGGGTTTTAAAAGGTTTTGGACCCATACCGAGCTCACTCATCCCGTTATTAAGCATTTATAAGTTCATTTATATTTGCCAAATGCAAACATCAAAATCATTTCTCCATTATGCAGGCACTAGGGTCTTGCATCATTAGCCACACATTTAAAACAGCCTTGAATCACTTATGAGAACAATTTCCAATCTTAGATGATTGACTCTTTTCTGTGTTAAGGTCCAACGGCCTCATTAACATTAACCTGTTGGCGGTCTTCTTACATCCATGAAAAGGTGTCATCTTCTCCTGGATCCCAAGGGAAATGGGGGATTTGTATGCATCCATTCGACAAGCTAGCATCAACATTCTCTCTCTTTTTTTTTTTTTTTAGCCCAATCTGCCTGGGTCCAGTATACCAGGCAGGCAGCAAGCACCCTGTCATGAGAAGAGAAGGAAAAGAATAGACACATTTTTGAAAGCCGAGCTCTGAGTTAAATAACAAAGGAGCACCAAATGGTAAGGCATCCGCTCGTGGAAGATGACTGGAGTCCACTCCCCTGCTCATCACTGCCAGCTGTCAGACCGGTTCAAAGACCATGTCAGCCTTAGACGATGCCAAGTTTGGTGCCGATGCCAAAAATCTTTCTTCTTGCCATGGCCAGAGGGGAGGACAGGGAGGAGGCCGAAGCTCATAGATCCACGTCCACGTAGCAGTCTTCTGCACTGTTAGAGAAACTCTCGAGTTAGCCAACAAAATGGGCATTCAGATTTGGAACCAGACCTCACCTGATACATTTTAATTGATTGCCATGTGATTGGTCATCTGTTTATAATTTGTGTGCCTTTTTCTCTGTAGGAGAAATGCCTTCGGCCAGGGTGGGGCCCTTGCTTCTCTCAATTTCTATATGGGGAAAAAATGCGTATTTTCTATCTTTTTCATTGCTTTGTTGAGTAGCTTTCAACACGTGTTTAGGAAAAGTCTGGATCCAGATTTATAAAGTATTAACCGATGCTATGCTCAGACAATGGGGTATTTTATGGACTGTCAAGCTTCGGTTATTAGGTAATTTTTTTGGTTATGATCATCTTGACAACGATAGTCGTAAACTATTTCGGAGGCTGGCAGGCTGATAGGCCTTTAAAACTCAATTGGGATTATTTAAATTCAATTTACACCTCACCGGACTAAACCCCAAATATCATTTGGATGTAGTAACAGTTCTATGGCAAATTTAAATGTCACTATCTACATGATTTATGAAAATCGGCCCTAGCTGGAATTATGGGGCAAAATGATTTGATCCTAAAATTTCTAGAAATGCACTTTTCCCCACTCAGAGTATGCTAGTAATCTCCTGGGAAGAGAGCAGAGTTTCATTCTCTTGTGCAAACCTGCCCTTTCATGAGTTTCTTATCAGAGATTTGGTTGTTAATATAAGAAGTTGGAGATGCATTTCTTAAAGACAAAAACCAGAGGATCTCAAACTTTGGTGAACAGAATATCCTCGAAGGCCCAGGCCCAGGCCCAACCCAAATCTACAAAATCAGCATCTGGGATGGAGACATTTGTATTTGTCCCAAGTTGCTCATGTGATTCTGATGCGTGCCAAAGTTCCAAGAGGGCGGAGGTGAACGCTGGCCCTAAAGCCCAATTCGCCAATTGCCTGTTTTTGTACATTCAATGATACTGGGACCTAGCAGAACTCACTTTTGTGTTCTCAATGGCTTCTCTCACCCTGTAGAGGCATTGCCGAGTAGTTTGTCCGTGGCCGGCACCCTGGAAAATATTCATTACAGGCTTGTAGAGTAGGGAAGAGTTTGTTGAGTCCTGAACTCATTGATCGATAGGGAAAGAAACATAGACTTTTTGAGATCCAAGCTATTTCCATAGATTGCTATTCACGCGTGTGTTTGGTCATGTGTTTATCTCCTCGCTCATCCAACCAGAACAAGAAACAAAACAAAACAAACCACAATCATTTGTCCTGAAGCCCATTCCAAGACTTAGGGACCCTATAGGACAGAGTTGAACTGTCCCATGGCGTTTCCAAGACTCTACATCTTTCAGGAAGCAGCCTGCCGAGGCACAGCCGGAGGGAGCCAAGCCTGCCTTTGGTGTTAGCCGGCCAGTGCGTACCCACCAGCAATGTCAAGGCTCGTAGGGCCAAGACCCAAATGACTCTATCGTCAAGTCCATTCCGATGCATAATGACCCTCTAAGAGGGGGTGGACCTGTCCCCACGGGTTTCCGAAACAGTAACTCTTCTGGAGTAGAGAGTTTTGTCTTTGTTTTTGTCTTTGGTTTAGAACTGCTAACCTTGCTCTTAGTAGACCTCACTGCTATGCCACCAGGACTCCTTGGCCTAGAGCAATAGGAACTGAAGACGCGCAGAAATGTCCGTGTTCACCAGACCTGTAGCTGCTATCTTCACTTCATTCCAAACTTTCCCATTGTTTCTAAGAGAAGAAAAGCAAAGCTGGATAATCGGTTTGAAACATGAACTGTATTTGATTAAGTTTTTGGTGACTTCAGGATTTCTCAACTTGCTGTAGCAAAATGACTCATCACTAAGTTCTACTCTGTAAGATTGTGAATTTAGCAGCTCGCTGATTAAAGCTGAAGTCAAATGGAAGACCACGGAAACGTCTCCAGAAACCGACTCACCGTTAAGACGTGGATATTCTTGACAAGGTTCTGGGGGCTTAGATGCGGGTTTGAATTCAGTGAGGCAGAGAAGTGGGGGGAAAGGACTAATGATCAATAAGGCTGCCGAGCCAAAGACAGCACCTCGTAAAAGAAGGATGTTTTCTGGTGATAGCATACAAGAATGCTCTGTACGCAGCATACAGCATCTTGAAACTTGAATAAATGAGCAGAGGTTCCAAAAGAGAAGAGATATGCCCAAGCGAATGGGAAGTCTGAGCGACAGCAAGTCTTTTGATTTACATAGCCCAATTGCTTCAAGGCGTGCACAACCCTCCCCAAGGGCTGGGCTGGATTTTCCTCCCGGGGCCTGCTGGAGATGTTGAATTGACATCACAGGGAATTGTCAGCAGAGAAGAGAGACTGATTGCTGGACTGCAGGAGGGAGTGGGACTTGGGAATTAAACCCCTCACACCTTGTTCATCATGTCATTCACTCTCTTCTTCAAAGATCTTCAATGGCTTCTTTGGACTTAAAGGATTAAAGTCAAACCTGGGCTGGCATTTTGGGATTTCTCTAACTTGTCCCTTGTGCCGGTATCCTGAAACGTTGTTGTAACTCTTACTTTGTTTACTCATTACAGTACCCTGCTTGCTGGTCAGAGGAAGACAAATGGTCTCTGTTTGGCTCATTGACAAGTTCAGGTGCTGTTGGTTTAGAATATGAGGGTAGTCGTGGCTCAGTGGTAGAATTCTCACCTTCCATACTGGAGACCAGGGTTCAATTCTGACCAATTTAATGTATGTGCTCCCACCACCCATCTGTCCACAGAGGCTCCCCTGTTAATTATTTCAGTGATGCTACTAATTCTGAGTAGGAAGACTTGGTTATCTGCTTTGGAAAATTAGCTGATAATGTCTGTCCTGGGGCTGACACAAGATGGGGCCGCGTTTGGTTTCATTGTGTTAGTCTGGGTAAACTAGGGAAACAAATTTCATAGCCTCTCATATTTTATAAGTGAGAGTTTTATATAAAGGGTAAGTGTACATTAAGCCAGCATCCCAACACAGCGTTGTCCAAGCCCATAAGTCTGACATGAGCCCAGCAGTTTGACACTGATCTATAAAGTCCTCCTCAATCTCACAACACACACACACACACACAATGATGCTGAATGCAGGAGGAAAGCAGAATCAATGAGTATGTAAACTTCTCAGCACTGGCAGGATGACCACGGGGCTGCTTCAGCACCAGGGCTGCATCGGGGTAGGTCCATGTGACTTCTCCTCAAGGATGTCTTGCCAGTGGAGGCAGAGAACTAGCAACCAGTGAAGGCAACCGGTCCGCCCATCGGAGAGCAAGAGAAAACACAGGCGAGGCTCGCCGAGCCACTTACCTCGCCATGCTTCCATTCCATTGCTCTTCAATGAATCCCACATGCGCTCATTGGCCAGGTTGGCACCATAAACCTTAACTATCCCAGTTCCCATGAGGCAGGAGCTGATTCAATGGCAGTCAACCACGGTCACCACAACCAAGGACACACATCAGTACGTGGCCGAGTCCACGTACTCCTAGCTCCCACCCCGTACGCCTGACACATGAAGCTCGTCCTCTAAGTTAGACCCTCTGGGCTTGCCTCCCCTTCGCCATGTGGAATGGCCTCTGGCCCATTGCAGATCAGTTGTTGTCTCTCCTCGTAGGCTCTTCCTGAGCCCTCCACCTCTTAGGGGTCTCTCTGCTCCTCTGAACTCAAGCCCTTTGGATCAGCATCCTTCCTTGGGCTCAGATTCCTGCCGGACATTGTGACGGCCTTTGCTCTGTCTGATGTTTGCACAGTGAGGTTCTCGAATTGCTCTGTCACTTTGCACCTGTGTCGGCACCTCATCGACAGCAGCACTGCCTGTGCTTGGAGTCAGCATCCACGCAGGAGATGGGTTTCATCTCCTCCTTGCAGAGCACAGAAAGAAGGTGGGGGAGCCTCTGGGATTTGCTGGACAAACAAATTATTTCATCCTTGTGCTATCTCTGACTATGATTAAGAAAAAGAGGATGCAACCCGAAAGAGGGAAACCAGGTTGACTATCAGAAATGTGTTTTCCATAGAAAATTCTTTCCTACTGAATCAGTGCTTTCCAAGGCCAACAACGGATGCTCCATGTTCCACTGAAGCCCGGAGTCAGAAGGGCTGACCGATCATAAACTGGGCATAACATAAACCAGTCCATAAGCAGTTAAGACATGGACTAAAGATGGATCAGGCAAGCCTTCTGTACCTTTTATTTCATCGGGTCAGCAGATCAGAGGCAGTTGGTTTATCAGGGAGAGAGAACAAGACAGCATTTTCCTTCCAAAGTTGGTCTTTTCCATCTCCAGACCGTTTGGAGGCTGGTGCTGCTCGGTGGTTTGCTGGCCTGGACCTCAAGGTATCCACCTTGAGACAAACCCCTCCATGGGGCTGTCTAGAACTGTCCTCCATTCCCTTGGGTTGGGAGATGAAGAACTCAACACGATGGCCTTTAGAAAGTCTGAGCAATGCAGCAGGACCTGGATGGATTATCCCTTGACAGGTTGGGTGCTTGCACACAGGCTTGACTGAGCCTCCATGGAGTCAACTTTCGGCCATCCTCACTCACAGGTACCATTTCTCTCCCTGTCCTTCTGAGGACCTGGCTGTGAAAGGCTGTGGCCCCGAGGACACCACTCCCACTGACCAGTGTGTTCTGGATCCAGCGAGGCAGGGTGATGTGGTCCTCACCCGGTTTCTTCTGTTTATGGATGAGTGCAGTGACCCAGCCAGTACAAAGTGCTAGGTTATGCCCATTTCCTCTCAATTTACTAGATCCTCTGCCGCCACAGAAAGTGGTTATATTAATCTGAGTGCTACCTGGGAAGTGGAAAACCGATGTGGTTTTTATTACTTCTGCAAGAGTCTCTCAATTATATTCTACACACACATTTCTTCACTTAAGGGTAAAACAGAGCTATGTAAAGTGAGCAGCGTGTTTACAGTGGGTCCCAATAGCTTACTATCAAATTAGTGGCAAATCAGTATTCTAGTAAACAGAGGTCAAAGATCAAACCCACAATTTCACATAAAATTCAAAACACGGGACGCAAAATACAAAAATACAAGACTCGTGTCATGAGACCATCAACTACTCTTAAAAAATAATCAAAACCAGCAAAAGATGAGAGGAAACAAAATTTAAACATGAGCCTGGTCCAGAATTGGATGCAAAAACCAGACCTTACGGAGGTCTTTTTGAAACCTTGACAACTGACTGCATGTCACTCATCTTAAATGGAAACACACATCAAAAGGTGGCAAGAACCAAGACTCAGCAACTCTGGGATGCTATTGGTGAACTTGACACTGACTTTGGACAAGTCAAAATCTGTCTTCGTTTTCTATTCTGAAAGACAGGCTGGAAACTCTTGTTTTACTTCTCTTGATGGACAGCTTCTCGGGATGGAAGGCATGCTAATAAGCAGACCAGGGTAATTCTCTCTTAGATTTGATTAGATGTATTTTTTGAAAGGTCAAATGATTTAGTAGCATGAAATTGTACACACCCCACCCCGTTTTTACTGTAGGCAGCTCTCTCCTTTTGGCTTCTGATCCGGGAAACTAGAAAAATCACATTCATTCCGCCGCCGCCACGTAATCCTTGAAACCAAAAATCCCCATAAAAATTGATTACCATTTTGACCTTATGATTAATACTGGAATCCTAAATCAGTCAACACTCTCATCTCCCATTATTAACCTCATATTAATTATCCTTGAGTTAAAATACAACATTTGACTGAGGGCTTAAAGGAATGGATCCGGCCAAGAAGACAAATATCATTAGAGGACAATTAAAGCCTTTTAAGACAGGGGTTAGAATAGTTCCAAAGGAGCTTTGAATATTTCAAAGCAACTGGGTCAATAATTTTAATTATAAAGCTGCTTATTAATATGCAAGGATTTGCTTAATCGAGGCCACCAGGTGTCAGTGTATCCTGTCCCATTGATAAAGAGCCTTCAAACCTTCCCGGCGCGTTCATTCCAGTTAATGAAAATGATGTAGTGGCTAATAATTAAGACTCTCTGGAGGATTATAAATCCCATTCCTCAACATTTGTGATGTTATGGTCGAGATCCTTCAGTTTAGCTGCAAATTCCCAACTTCCCCATAAATCATAGCGCACAGGCTCTTGGAAGCTGGGGCCTGGGGCGCTGAGTGATTCCTGCTCAGCGAGCTCCAGGAGGCTGCCAGACACACAGCTGAGCAGTTTCAGCTTCTCTGGTTCTAACCTCCCGTTTCTGTGCTTTTCAAGCCTCCCGGCCACGTTGCCCATCTGTCTGCTCGTGAACAGCAAGGCCCAACAGCCGCTCGGTGTTCAAACATTCACGGGCCAGTTCAACCTCAGAGGGACCCCTGCAGATCGTTCTTTCCATTCGTACATGGAAATTTTCTGACTTCTGAGCCTGGAGGACCGATCGATGAAGGCAGATGGTCTAAGAGCAAGACTGCTGGCTACGTGGAATTTCTATTCATGGAGATCACGGCCTTTTAGAGAATTTCTGGGTGTGTGCTGAAGCCCTTATTTGGAGTCCCCTTGTTGAAATTCTGGGGTGCTGAGAAAGAACAGCAGGTTAAAAAATAAAAGCAGCTCTGTAAACTTGGTGCACACCTCTCTGTGACCTTTCGAAGGATTCAAATCTATGTAAGAAAGACCTGATTAATTCACCACTGGGAAGTCCGCTTGTGAGAACCCTGGAAGGCCAATTCTCCCCACATACATGGGAGGTTGCCTGGGTGAGAACCCACTCCACGGTGGACCGTCCTCCCCATGGAGGCCCCAAATCCTCTCTTCCTGAGCGTTCATGGCAGCAACAAACACGCAGACGGCGTGCTGGTGGTAATCACAACAAAGCTCTCTGTAAGAATATTGGCAGCATTGTTTCTCCTGAAGATGATTACTGAACACTAATGAACCGGTCCCTCCTTTGAAAGGGTAAACCGAGAGGCATTTGATGGAATAGCAGGGTATATTTTAACATGTGATCCAGCCCTGTGCCTTTCACCAGGAAGCAAACATGTGCATTTTGAGAACTCTAAACTCAAGGAATGTTCAAAGCCCTTGGCACTTTACTGTTTTCAGTTAAATATACATATACACATACACACACACACACGTGTAGCCTGTGTAAACAAGGTCCATGTGGGAAGTTTACATTAAAATTCTCCTGGTGGGGACATCCTGGGCACACTCCCTGGGTGAGGTCTTCGAAATGACTCTGAACTGCCTGTTGCATAAGGAAGACATATTTTTATCTTAAGAACAAAAGGGTATCCACCAAGTTGATGTTGCTACAGGCTTTGCCCTTGAAGAGAAACCCTTTGAACTATTACTCTTTAGAAGGAGGAACTTGGCTATCATCTTGGTCTTTTAAGACAGGAGGAAAGAACACTGTACCAAAGACCCTTACCTTGTCTTACCCAGACACTTGGGCTCCCTCAGCTGTGCTTGTGAAAAGGTGACTTTGGCTTCTTTTGTAGCTTTACCTTGTGAGATTCAAGACGATCAGAGTCCTCCCCCACCCCACTCCACCCCCCATCATCAAACGCATTTGCTGCATGCGTGGTATGTCTGGAACAGAGATCACTGAGCCAACTATTTAAGAATTCTACATCTGACAAAGTCAAATAGGGGATTTTTAGCTTGGTAGCACATACCTTTCAGGAAACAGCCCCCCCCCCCCACAACCCCCCCCACAACCTCCCCCCCACACACACCTCCAGGACTCTGTATTTGACTATCAACTTTCCTGGTTTACACATACATAGCCTTAGAAATCAGAAAATTTCACCTACCAACATAAAGAAAGGACAATCTGCAAGAGCCAATCTTAGAAAGAGTGTACTTGCTCTCAGATGTTTGCTATGAAAATACATCTCACAAACTGCATTGGTTGAATCCAAAGATGTGATTGCTGAGGAGGACCCAGCAAGAATACAACCCACGGCTCAGTGGGGTCCCGAGTTCCTTTGGGGCCAGGGTAGCTCAGAGAATGAATCACTTCTTTACTTCTCAGAGGTCAGATGCAATCCGTGAGTCCCACTTACTCCGCAGACCCCTGGGCAGCTCCACTCCTTAATTCTTAATCATAATAGTTTCATTGTAAATGGGGTAGGGGTGTTTCTTTTTCACTCACAAGATTTGTTTCTGGCCATTAACTCATCTTCCCAGTGGGCCGTGAGACAGGTTGATGATAGGTATAATTAATTGTTTAAATCTGAGAAGAGAAAGGGGAAAGCATTTCATGCACGTGATCTCACTGCTCTTCAGAAAACCTCACGGGGTAAGGGGGACTCTCTCCCTTTAGCAAGTGCAGAAAGTGGCTCTGTGAGCTGAAGGAACAGATTCCTATCTGAGCCAGAGAGCCAGAATCTACACCCAGCCCTGTCTGACTCCAGAAACCATCCTCGGTCCAGTCAAGATGTTTTCGTTTAAGTTATGTATCCAAAATGACATGATGAGGGATAATAGAATTGGACGCCAAACTCAGTGCCAATTCCCTGGTTGTGTTTGAACAGAATTCTCACAATAAAGTCCAGCAGTACAACTCCCAGTGACCAACAATGGCCTAGAGTACCCCCCCCCCACACACACCTCTTTTACTGCTAGTCCTCATTTATTGCACACACTCAATATCTTAGCTAAATTACAGGTTTGCTTTCTCTGGAAATCTGGAAGCCCTCCTGAGAAGGTCAGTTCACAAATTACGGAGGAAATAAAATGTAAAGAAATCCCAGTCAGGACGGCTACTTAAACGTGGCTTGACCACAGAACTGCTGGGGATGTGGTCGGCAGGCTTCTGTGTGCTCAGGAAGTCGTTTGAATGAGGCTGGAAGGGAGGCTGTGGTCTCAGACCTTTCATGGTGACAGCTGGAATCCAAATGACCTGCCCTCCCACCATCCCTCGTATTTCCTCCGTTACTCTTCTCTCCTTCCAAATCATCATTTCCAGAGGAAATAACAAACAAGAGTGTCTTTAACCATGGCTCCTGGTGATGGCTGTGAGACCCAATGAGGCCACCCACGTCCCCATGGCCTGTACCACTGACCTGGATGAATGAAAGAAAACTGCTGACAAGGTAAGTCTTTCGAGATGCTCTAGAATGGCAATGCTATATAAATACATACTTAATTGTGGTACCGATACATTGATAATGCAGTTAATAATAATAATAAAGTGCCTATACTCTAAAAAATAGGTCCAGTCATGTGAGACTGGTACAGCAGGGACATGTCTAGTGTGAAAAATGATATATTTTAACATTCAGTCTTGTTTATTGAGCATGGGTCTCAGTAGGGTGAGGTGGTACCACACTTTGAAACCAACCTCAACTCAGCAGGAGCAATGGGGAAGAAATCTCTTTCCTCATCAGACAGTGGTTTACTTCTAACTAAGACAGGGAGGCGATCTCTACTCTTGTGTCTGAATAATGACGATCCCTGGGGTTTGGGGAATAACAAGCGCTTTCCTGGGGACCAGATGGAGCCTGTGTCCCCAGAGATCACAGAATGTTTAGCGTGTGAGGCTCGGAGGACACAGGCAGTTACTGAGTAAACAATCCCATCCGAAAGGCTGCCATGTTGTTCCCGAGTGGACATGGAGAACATGGGTTACCAGGGAAAGGGGAAAATGAGTTTAGAGCGTTGCATAAGTCTTTTTGTTATTGTTATCTGCTGGGGAAGGTCACTGAGTTTAAAACACTGTCTTGTTCAGGGTGTTCACTCTCCAATTGGTCCGGTGGGGGGCATTCGACACTTCACCCAGCCATAACCTTAAAAGTAAGGCTTGTAAAAATTCCATCAGTCCTGACACAATGGAAAGAGAAGCACTCGTGTGTGTGTGTGTGTGTGTGTGTGTGTGTGAATCTTCTGGCAAGAGATGAGGGTTTACTCTGGTTCATCCATCTGTGGGTCCTGAGTATGACTAACCCAAAGCCTGGCTCCCCATCCTGAGTCCCTCTGGAGAACCTTGACTATCATCCCCCTCGGCTGTTCTCAAGGCCGCCCCAGCGCTGCTGTCCGAGGGGTCTGAGAAGAAGCAGAGAGTGCCAATACTAAGCCTCTTCTGCTCTGTTCTGTTTTGAGAGGGAGCACATCTCTCTGTGCAAAGGAGAACAACGAATGGACGCTTCCTTAATCTCAAAAGGACAAGCCCTGCGAGTTCTGAGCAATGAACAGGATCAAGACTGGAGAGAAGTGACTGGCTTTTGCAAAGATTTGCATGCACCATGCAGCCTGGCTGGGCAAAAATTTATAAATTAGGTAGGATGTTTGCAGAGATGTGCAAAGGGAGACAGCAGTCAGCATAAGATAGAGTAATAAAAATAATTTATCGAGGGTTCATGAGAGCGGGAGGGTGGACATAAGAAGAGAAAGTAGAGTGTCTTACACCAAGGCTTAAGTAGAAAGAAAAGGTTTTGAAGATGAGGATGGCCAGAGATATACAAATGTGCTTGATATAATTGATGTATGGATTACTCTAAGAGCTGTAAGAGCTTCCAGTAAAATGATGTCTTGAAAAAAATAGCACATTCCAATGTAAGTGTATGAAACCTGTCAAGCAATTCTCATCAAATGCTCATTTTCCTTCATCAGAGAACAATTTTTCAAGATAAATTGATTAGCATTTTTTAACCTCAGACTTTTGATAGAGAGGCTCTTTCGCTCTTTCTCTGTATTCCACTGAGTTTGGGGAAGTGTTTTTATGAAAGTTTATATTCAGCAGGGTGCAGAGGACTTGCCTCTTTTCCTTTGTATCTCCTACCAATGGTACACAAATAATCAACTAGTAGGGGGAACAAACCCCTCTGGAGTCAAAGAGGGAGAAGCACCAGTTATTGTTTACTGATTAATTTGTATGGAACATCATTGTGCTGACAATGGTATATGAATTATCTAATTCTCACAATGACAATTAAATTAACAACCACAGGTCTCATGGGGGGCTTACTCCATACCAGGCATGCTTCTAACTCACATTGTACTTTACATGCACCTACCAATCTAATAAGGTTGGTAAATACCCTGTACATCTGTGCTCCTGTGTTAAACTCCAAACTGATCTACGAACTACTGTTTCTTCTCTTGCTAATCCAGGCTGTGGAGATAGCAACTTTGCAATCACCTTTTCTTTTGAACCTCAAAGCATTTAGTGTGGCCCCTGGAGGGCATTTCATGACATTGGAGGTCCATGAGCTGGCTCCAGAAGAACTGGACATCCATCCTTTCCCTCTCCCTGCTCCCAGCTCTGGTCACTTCTTACGAACTCTCAGCTCCATGACACTTTATACTGCCTGTGAGTTTGGCATGTGCTTCTCAGGTCACTGTTCTCCATCTCTACCTGCTGTGGGGAACAGAACAATTTCTCCCAAGTTCTCTCCCGCCGATATTTGCCAAACTTAGCTGCATGTTTTACATGGCAAATGACTATACACGTGGAGGTCAACAGTTGTAGAGCAATCGGGCAATATAGTCTGCCCCATCCTAAGTAGGGCCCACTCCCTTCTGATAAGGATCATAGTAGACTACTTCCTTATAGGATAGACAAGGAGGTCAAGTCCACCCAAAGATGATCAAGGTTAAGCCAACATCATGACTCTAGGATCTGTAGGATCTAGGATCTTCTTGTCACATGTAAACCCCTAGTCCCTCCCCTTCATGTCATTTGTACACCCTTAACTCATCCCCTTCCTGTGATGTGTATGCCTATTGTACAGCCCCTTCCTGCAATCACACCCACAAAGTAGATTTAAACCTTGGTTAGCAATAAACTTCCTCCCTCCCGCATGCTCACCCCCGTCTGGAGCACTCTGGGACTGTCTCCCTCACCCCGGCTTCCTGCCCTTACTGTGCGTGGATCTGGATGTCAAGATCATGGTTGTCTGGGAAATGAGCATGCTACCATGAAATGTGTCTGACTCCATTATTTCTATCGCTCATACTTTCTATGGCTTTTCTACAATCTTTATTTATTAGCGCTATACAATTGCGCCTTCTGATGGCCCTGGCGATGTTAGAGGCAGGCTTCCCTGACAACCTGCCTTGACGACGCTTGGCTAAGCCTCCTCACCTGAGTGTCTGCAACCCACTTCCAGGTGATCTTCCTGCTCTGCTCTTTGTCCCTGGCACCCCACCCCCCAACCCACTCCCTACTCAGGAACCAGAGCCACCTTCCTAAGATGCAAGTGGATCCAACAGAGAGGTGGATGGATTGTGATAAGAGTTGTACAAGCCCCCAGTAAACCACTTTAAAACATTTCTTAATGCATGCTTATCATGGCATGTCCATGACTAAGTCCTCTTCATCATTTCCTAGTCAGAGGAAGAGATCGAGGGTCCACTGTCACCTCGCCCCAGCTTACCTTTCTAGCTTCATAGCTCACGTGTTCTCCTTTCATCTCCAAGTCCTTGCAGAGAAAGGCCCCTTTGTCTTAAATATTATGTCTTCACAAGGTCAATGCCCTGATGGCTTATCCCTCAGGTCTCACCTTGGATGCTGTGCCCTCCAGAAAGCCCTGTCCTCCACTCATGCCCTGTCCAGTGCCTCCCAGACCTGCCCGAGTACCAGAGGACACGGTGCCCTTTTCCCACAGCAGGGTCATTGCCCAGTGCTTGTCGTCTTCTGAGCCGGACTGTGAATTTCATAAGGGCAGGCCCGCTGCCTCCTTCATTCACTATTACGACTCTCGTGCCTCCACGTCGTCATGTGGAACTCAGTAAATAACTTCCAGTGAACCCAGCAATAGAGAATGGGAAGACCAGGGTCTGGTTTCACTTTCCTGGTAAGACCCTGCTGCTCTTCAAACTTTGATTTTAACGTTAGCTCTCATCTCAGGTCATCCCTGTCCTGGCCCCGCTGCTGCCTTAGCAATGACCTTCTCGGCCATTGTTGCTCTGGAAACGCTTTCTCTACCCACCCCTGCCTGGTGGGATGGTTTGTACTTGCTGGAGGTTTGAACCGACCCAGCAGCAGCCCTAAGGAACGCCCCGCAATCTGCTGTGTGGAGATGACCGCCCCAACAAACCTAACACGGGATTGCCGGGAATCTAAATCGACTTGACAGCAGATTGGGGGGATCTCTACAAGGGGGCTTCAAAAAGTCTGTGGGGAATAATTCCATCCTCCTTTCATTCCATTTTCCCTTGAGCTTCCTGAAGCCCCCTCAGAGACACACATGCACATCTACTCCTCACACATCTGCTACCTCGTTAACCCGCATTGTGCTTTTATGACAACAGTAAGCACCCCCCCCCCAATTGTGTGTGTGTGAGCATTGTGTGCTTGGCAGTAACAGATGCCCGAGTGTGGGGTGGGACTAAAGCGAGTTGTGATAGTGAAGGGTATGTGCCCATGGGGCTGAGTCACGATGCTCTGTGGCTTGGCAGCTATGCAGTGATGTAATCAGGCTGTTTGCGACTGACGTCATTTGGCAGTTATGTAATGAGGTAGGCATCCTCTGTTTTCACATAGTGTTGACTTCCACTCCAAGACATGGTCTTTGGAGCCTAGTCACACCATTAAGCGAGCAGAGGGTGTATATCCAGGTGTGAGGGGGCTTCAGAAGTGTGTGGAAATTTTTCTATTATCTTTTAGTTCCTTTTCCCAAGAACTTTATGAAGTTCTCTCTCTCTCTCTCTCTCTGTCTGTCTCTCTCTCTCTCTCTCTGTCTCTCTCTCTCACACACACACACACACAAGTGCAACCCTGCTAAACAGTAAATACCTTGAAAGTGTGCTTTTTCTTTCAACCTACTGAAGCCTCACGTGGTCTGGGACTTCGTAGACTGTGCCATTCATTGAATTGCACATTCACGCTGCCCCTCCACTTACTTGAGTTTAGAAACTTTTCATTACAACCGCATCCTTACCAAAGAAAATGCGCAAAAGGATGACACAAAGAGAAAGACAAGGAAAGGGTGACCCCAGGTGATGAAACAATGTTGAAGACCCCTCATCCCACCACCACCAAATGCACACCCAGACTCCCCCCTCTTTTAGAATCTGGGCCTTTAATCTTGAACACATCATTTTTCTCTTTTCCCTTCTCTCCCTCAACTCCTCAACAATGGATCGGAGGCCCAGTCCATGGTCAGGCACTTAGCAAAGGCTGCTGTCTGTTCCCATGTAGACATTCATTGCTGGAGCGTGGGAGGTGGCAGGAGCTCTTGGCCTTGACTAAGTGGTCTTAGGGAGCTTCCTCTTCAAAAGCAGCCAGGTGATGTCCACCCTGACTGTGGATGTCCACACCTTCCCTGCAGGTGTAAACTCTCTGTAGGTGTCCCTCGGACCTCCAGTTCACATCGACGAGCCCTGATAGAGTGTCCACTGGGTATTAGATGCTGAGGTTAAAGACACATGTAGAACACACAGTTCCTGCTCTCAAGGAATTCTTCTGGAGACACAAAAACAAATTAATACAGCCTAGAGCAATGCTGTGATTATGGAAGTTTGTAAAGGACTGTCTTCATTTGTCTCCCTCTCTCCCCTCCCGCCCTAAACATTAGATCCTGATAAAAAGATTGGAGGGTCATTTGTTTGTTTATTGGCGGGGGCGGGGGGGGGCTGGGGGGGGAGGTAGGGGAGACTGACTCCAGAAAGCACAAAGAAAAAGGGAGAGAAACAGGCCAACAGATTAAAAATGTATTCCTTTCCCCCCACTATCATGATCTCAATCCTATCTTTCAGTTCTGGCTAGACTGGAGCATGTACCCTGGTACAGATAAGAGCTCACAGTACATGGTCAGATTAGATAAACTCCTTAGGAACAGAATTGGAAGTAGCAATACCAGGAGGGTGTAGAGAAGATTGGAAGAAGAGTAGAAGAAGGGGGAACCAATCACAATGATCAATGTATAATCCCATCCCCCGGGGGATGAGCAACAGAAACATGGTTGAAGGGAGACAGAAGTCAGTGTAAGACATAAAAACAATAATAATTTATAAGTTATCAAGTGGTCATGAGGGGTCAGCGGAAAAGCGGGAAAAAAGAGGAGCTAACAGCAAGGGCTCAAATAGAAAATACATCATTAGAAAGTGATGCGGCCAACATATGAAGAAATATGCTCAAAACAGTTGATGGAATGTTGGAAGAGCTGTAAGAGGCCCCAATAACATGATTAAACAAACAAACAAACAAACAACGAATATATTCCAAAGCCACTCAGCACAGTGGCCAACGGGGGCCCGGGCTCCTAGGAACCTTCTTAGACTCAGAGTAGAGCACACTTGTGAATTCTCCCCAGTGTGGCATGAGAGGGCTGGAGAGTTTGTGGGTGAACTGCTGTCCTTCGTTGGCAAGAGCTGCTTGCCTAGCATCAACTCTCAGGCACTTTGGGCCAAATCCAAGTAGTGGTGACTATGCTTTTGTGACCAGACAAAGCCCTCAAGGCAAGAGACATGGGTTCTTGAGGAAGAAAGCCATCGACACGCGCAGGAAGCGTCTACTGAAGTTCCAGGTGAATCTTCATCATGAGTGCTGCGTTGACTGTGCTATGCAGACATGGGACATATGTGGGTGGAGGGGATGGTAGGCCAAGGCAGGAAAATGCCTATAGAGCAGGGGTCCTCCACCTTCCTCATGCCGCCAGCCTTTCGTGCAGTTTCTCGTGTGGTGGTGACCCCCCCACCATCAAGTTATTGTCGTTGCTACTTCACCACTGTCCTTTTGCTTCTGTGATGAATTGGGCGACCCCTGTGAAAGGGTCGTTCAGCCCTCACAGGTTGAGACCTGTGGTCCTAGATCTTCGTAGACAACATAGAGGCAGAGCGAGGGGGAGGGCAGGCAGTACTTGTTCCCAGGCCCAGGAGGCTTGGAGAGGCATTCGGAGACACCTTAGAGAGGAAAGGGGCAGCCTGAGGCAGCCAGACCAGAGGGAGGGGGTGCTCCTGCTGAGCACGGTGGCTGTCGAGTCTCTTCCTCTTTCCTCAACCGGGGTCAGGGACCCTATCAGTTGGGATCCCTTCAATGGAATCATGTGTGGTTTTTGAGAAAGCGCAGGCCAGGATGAGTGCTGTGAGCAGCACCATTAATAATGACCTAACAATCTTTGACATTGTGGAACGCTCGGTTTATTCACTGCGAACACACATCAAGCAATCTAATAATCTTAAAGCTAACGCAAACTACTAAGTGTAAGAATATCGGGGAGAGTATAAGGGTACACAACACACATCCTGATTCCAACATCGCTGTGTACTCAGCCCAGGTAGAGATGGAGAGAGCGGGAGTGGGTGTCTCCTGAGTGCCCAGCTCTCTGAAAAGTCAGAGTCTCTACCCGGGTGTAAGCAGGCAGTTTGGCTGGTTCCTGGAAGTCTGTATCAGGGTCTTCCAGGCTTTCTGGGGGTGATTTTTCTAGCCATCTAGTGACAGTTTCTAGTTTCTAGGCCCTCCCCTTGGGAGTGGCTCAGTTTTGAGTCTGAGCATCACTTTCATTTCTGCTTAAAAATGGGGTTTGTTGTGTTGCTTTTTTGTCAGGTGTCACAACATCTTGCAAGGTCGGTCTAGAGTGCTCTCATCCATGGAGGCACAACGTAGAGAGTGACCTGGGTCCCCGAGCTTTCCTGGTGCCTCCGGAGGTAGAGCTGTTGTCTTGGCAAGGTCTTGAAGCTCAATGGCTCTGCAGGTGGACAGTAGGGAAAGCGGTTGACGCCACAGGGATAGAACATGCCAGGAAGGCCTGGCCATGTGAACGAGTGTGGTAATGTAAGAACTCCCAAGTAAGAGGATACAGACCGAGCTCAAAGGAAGGGCCAGGGCCATCGATTCCCAGCTAAGATTGGAGAAGTTTGCTAAGCCTGTGCACGAGATCTCTTCCAGCTCAGAGACAGCATCTAAAATAAAATATAGGAAGAGCTTTGTCCAGATGGGCCACAATGACGTGGTTGTACCTGGAGGGCCTTGGGGGTGGACAGACAGAGGCCAGCACAACTCTCCGTAAAGGGTACCCTCCAGGCTTATGGGCTGTCCTCGCAAGCCTCCACACGTCTGCGCTTCTGGCTTCTCGTTTTCCTTCACTTTGTTTACTCGCACAGGTAGAAGGAGAGATTTCCTTTTCCTGAACTTCTCGGTTTTACTTTCGTCATGAGCAGAGAGTCATGTGGAATAGAGACCTCAAGGAAAACGTGGCATGTCCATCTCGTACAAGGAAGTGTAATTTGGGGCTCACGGGGAACTGAGCCTGGGTGATTAACAGAAGAAACCGAAGCCTCCCAGGGGGAAATAGAACAATATGGATGGGGATCATCTTACTTCAAACATAAAGCCCTGTGTTCAAGTAAACAAATAACCCCAACTTAGCTGCAGTGGGGGAAGCACCATGAACACATTGGGGCGATCATACATTTCATCCTTGCTGGTGTTGGACTTCCTGAGTGGTTCACAGAAGCAAGGCTTTTTAACTGGGCTCTACGAGCTCCCGCAAAGCCTGAGAAGCAGTCTTTGATGATCTTCTTTCTCCATTACTTCATCGGCAAAGGGGATAAAGGCACCGAATGCCGACAGCATAAATAGTGGGCTTTAAAAAAATTTTTTTTAGGTTGTTCTTATTTATTTCATTTCCTTTTTTAAAAGGAGGTGGCTGGGTGGGGTGGGGGGGAGAGAAAGGAGAGAAGGGCGAGAGTCTCTCGAAGTTAATTATAGCATAAAAATCATCTGAGAGCTCTGTTCCGGCCCTTGTCAAGGTCCCAGCTTTGTCCTCAGGCATGAGTCAGAGCCACCCGGGGGTCAAGCTTGTGACTAAAGAACCATTATTGCATTGGCTTGCTTTTTTTAATGGAATCCTGGAACGTGGCTAGTGTCGTTCCCACCCTGTAGCATGGGGCAGGGCTTCTCGACCTTGGCCCTGATGCCATTTGAGGATGGATAATTCTTTCTGGGGTGGCGGGGGGTGGGGGGGGGAGGGGCTGTCTCAAAATTGTAGGATGTTGAGAAGCATCCTGGGGCTCCTCCCACTACATTTTAGGAGCACCATTTGTCCCAGTTAGGAGAGCCAAAAATATCTCCTCCCGATACTGCCACATGTCCCCTGGAGGGAAAAGCATGCCTCTGGTTGAGGTCCACTGACATAGGGCCACCCCATCGTTGCTATGGAAATCAGCTCGTTCCATACAAGCCCTCTGAATTGGTCATGATTCCATTTCTTTTTTTCTCCAAAGGAGGCCTGGGTTGGGGGTGGGGAGGCGGACAACAGGACTTCGCCTTTCTTTCTTTGGTAATCGCTTTTCTACCGCCTAGTCTCTTCCTGGCCTGGAAATACACATCCTCTTCTGTGATACTTTGATTGACTCAGATTTCTCTGCTTTCCCCTTTGGCAGACCGTGGCTACCCAAAGAAGCCCAGAACCCCGTGACTTGGGAACCTCAGGGGATGGTGATAATCAAATACATGCAGGCACTCAATGGAGAAGAGCAGTTGTTTCAGGTCCCTCCCATTGAAAACCAATCTGCTATACATGACATTCTCTTTCAATCCCAGGCTATAATTCCCCCATCTGGGTGGGGCCTACACTTCTGGGTATAATTGTTTCATTGTTCACAATTCCTGAAATGTAGTAGATTCACAATAAAGGTGTCATGATTAACTACCCGAGAGAGTCACTAACTAGTGATTGACAGTCCAGCATCCTCAGTCACGGGGGATCCAGAACCAAGCAACTAAATCTAAGTGGGCTTCTGACTTGAGCATGTCCACAGAAAACAAGCAAGGAAATGACCAGGGGAAAAATCCATTTACTCTTCTTGATTCTGATTTTCTCAGTCAGCATTTATAGAGTAAATGGTACAGTTGGACTAAGGCACCGATGGAAAGAAAAATGTGGTCCCTGCACTTGAGGTATTTGAAGTGGAGTTGGGGAAGGCAGGCATATCAATGGATGGATTCCGTGCAGTGGAGTAATACGCTAATAATATAGGGGTTTAGCCCATACTGTGTGGGCCCAGCAGAGGGGCGCCAGTCTTTGCTGGGAGGCAGGAACCGAGGTCAGAAGATGGGGTGTCGAGATGCATGTCGACGCATCATTAGAAGTCTGCATGTAAAGAGGGAGAGGGGGGCAGCAAGATAGTCCAGGTAGAAGGGAGAGAAGGCACCAAGCCATGAAAGCAAGCACTAGCGTCATGTGAGAGGTGATATGGCATGTGGTCTGATGCGGATGAAATGGCAAATGTGGCTGGAGAAATGGAGGGGCCAGTCTTGGATAGCCTGATGCCCCAGTCAGGAGCAGAGCTATCTTCTGCAGGGGGGAGACACAGAAAGAATATGCATAGCAAGGTGAGGTAGCAAGAAGGATGTCTTCAAAGAACAGAGGCCAGATGAGAAACTAGCACACTCTTTCAGGCATGACAGGGTTAGCGTTTGCACTAGGGAATGGAAGGAGGCAACATAGGTACATGAGCAACCAAAGTTGTGAGGTGTCCCAGAAAAGCCTGAGATACAGGCACCAACCCTCAGAGCACAGGAGAGCCCTGGGCACCGAGGTGGCCTTGGAGCAAAGTGTCCAGTCTATTGAGATGTGAGAAGTTTTGCTTTCTCAGCTCTGTGCTATTCCCACTCACATTTTTGTGGTGGTGCTGTTTTTCTTTTGGTGGTTTAAGGCTGAGTCGGTACATTATCTTGCAAGTATTCCTTAGAAAGACCTTGATTTTTGAAGTTCCCTATACTCACTGAGGAGGTAAAGATGGCTGTCCAGGAGGGAGCCGCTGGGTTTCTGGAAGGTGGACTCTGCAGAGGTGGCAGAGGAAGGGGACCCAGATTTGGAAAGAAACAGCAACCTGGCTCTCCTGGGCTCAGTGCTTCTAAGAGGGCAGAGGCTGGGAGGGATGGGCCCGGGGTTTAGAGATTGTATCCCTGGGCTTCTCACTCACTGCCATTGAGCCCATTCAGATGCTTAGCCACCCTGTAGGGCCCTGGGTAGAACAGCACCTGTACGTTTCCAAGATGGTACATAAGCCCTATCTTCCTCTCTTTAATGTGCTTAGTACCAGCTAATCTGGGCATGTTCCTGAGGTTCACGGTCAGGCTGAGAACTATAGGGCAGAGGAAGGCATTTGGAACCAAGGAGATCAAGAACATGGAAGACAAGCAATTGACTGGAGAGGGTGAAAGGGACCACCCATGATAGGCCATCACAATAGCCCATATTAAAACAGGAATGAGACCCACCACTCTGATTTATGGGATCTGGGCAAGAGTATCAATGGTGGGTGTGGCAGTCATGTGCTTATGTTAATTTTATGATTGAGGTGTAGGGGTGGAGTCTAGCCTGTTAATCTGGAGATAGCCATTGAGTAGCCAATGAGGCCTCTGTGTGGGCATGGTTTTCTCCTGAGACTTCTGGGAAATCTCACCATATTTCCCTCGTGAAGATGAGAACTATCTTCCCTAGGAAGATAGTTAGGAGTTAGTCTGAGAGATGATGAATCATGGACAAGACAATATGGCAGCATCCGAGAAGCTGGAGGAGCCGGCGAAGAGACCACACGGCTTTACCCTGATGGAGCCAGACCTCTGAAGCTGGGGCGGCCACATGGAGACCTCTGCTAGCAATGAGTTGCTTCTGCTGTTGATGGACCCTGAGTCCTAGAAGCAAGGAGCCATGTGGAGACCCCTGCCTGCGCCAGGACTCTGCACTCACTGACCTGTGACTTCGTGAGTTGGAAGGAGACTTTATAGACTGATTTCGGGCGTATGGGTTAATATCAGATTATGGCTTTGAACTGGACTGGGCTTAATGTCCTGTTCCTCATGCATATAAACTTTTTCCTTATATCTATATGCATGTCTATGAAATTTGTTCCTCTAGCCTACCTGGACTAACACAGTGGGGTCCCTCCTACTTCCCCAACACCAGCTGTGTTCCATGATGGTGGGTGGGAATGGGGGGGGCTTGCTCTCAGGCATATGCTGCCCTGTCCTGCATATCTGAGCTCCATGTCCCCTCGAACCTGCAGCTTCTTGGCTACCCCAAAGGATGCACACCCTGGGGACCCCAGCCACACGATGGATGCTCGGCTGATGGGAGAGATCCTGGAAGTGGAGTCAGGGTCATTTGGGGCAGAGACTCCCAGAGGGTCCCAGATATCAAAGGCATGGTCTGGAAAGAAGGTAGATTCCTTCTGGGGTGGTTTCCTTGAATTCCCTGGGCTCTTTGCTCCTTGAAAAAGGTCACACTATAAAAGGATGGGGGTGGGGGTGAGGATCCTTTACAGGATAGGACCCAGTCCGGGGACTGTGGTGGCTCAGGTCTATGGACAATCACGGCAGAGCTGGGGGTGGAGAGACCGGGAGTCAGCATCTGCCGAGCGTGCATTAGGAACGAGTGTGCTTGCGTGTGTTGCATATGTCGTTGTGTGTCTGGGAGGGGAGGGTGAGGACCACCCGGGGGGTACGAGGAAGAATGGCACCTCTGCCCCAAAGCCAACGACTGCTCCAGCAGATTGGGCGCGAGCTTTCTCTAGTAACCTTCAGTTAGTTTCTCCCGAGTTAAAAGACAAGCCGTGTGGGAGATGACACGTTGCAAAGTGGTAGTTGGCAGTTAAAAAGAGAGACAGAGAAGCGGGAGAGGGAGAGACAAAAGAGTCCCCAAATAGAAAAACACATTAGTTGGGGGTCATTTAGTGCCAGGGCAAACAGCCCCACATGCCTCCAGACCTCCTCAGGACGGAGCTCCATTACTACGTGGAACAATGACAAATGTTCTTTTTGGAGTTTCCATTTTTGGGGAAAAGAAATGCTTTTAGTTGTCCTAAAAAAAATGTTTTTTTTAAAGCATTAATTTAGACCTCCTCATTGTTCAGCAATGCAGAAGTTAGGAATCGCTGCCACTCCCATGGAAACTCTTGACGTTCTGTGCCACTCCGTTGGCTCAGAGGCACCCAGGTGGCGGTGGTGTTGCTCCTGATCCCCCTTGGCCTCCTGGAGGGGTCCACCAGCCCCAGCAAGCACAGAGTGCTGTGCCCGGCCCGTTTCATGGCCAGGCAGGGAAGAGTCGGTTCTACCCTTCAGAGGCTGAAAATGAAGGGACCATGCTGCAGTTATGCCCTAATTCTCAGCCCCATCATTAAATCGTTCCTCGCAGCCTCACATGGGGCTCATAATCCTCTTACGGCAGCTGGCAAAAGGCAGGGACAGATGCTCCCACGCGCTCCAGTGGCTTCGGCTAGCGCAGTAGAGCAGAGGGAGGAGGCGGAATAAGAGGAAGCAAGGTCCAGCCGTTCCTTTCCCTCCAGCTCTCAGGCCTGGAAGCTCACAGTTTCCATTTGGGGGCCTTTGGCGACACTTTCCAGGAATGATGCTGTGCCACGGCCACTCCAGAGCATGGTGTGGGGTGGCCCTCCTGTGGACTTCCAAAGTCAAAGTTAAATCTCTGCTGAAGGTACAATAGCATCCCCTGGCCCCTCTCAAATCCTCCCTTTGAGAGGTTCCAGGATGGCCAATCAGGGGGACCTGAGTTGGTACCTCCCCCGTTCCACCCCCCACCCCCACCCCCACCCCCACCACGCCATGTGCTTCTGACTCCTAGACCCACCTATAAGCTCCTCCCCAAACCCAGTCACCAGGTATTACTCATCAACTTTGACCATCAGGTGTCTCAGTTTAAATCACCCCCAGGTGGCAAGGAAACATTTTTAGGTGGCCTACAAGCATGTCCTGTCAGCTCCTGCCTTAAACAGGGCCCATCCCCGTCTTCTCTGAAAGGCCTGCCTTGTGGAAACTCTGTCCACCGGCGGCTTGGCAGTGAAAGGCGTTTCCCAGTGCCTTCTCTTCATGACGGATGGCTCCAGAGGCTCATTTGGAAACTTTCTCACATGCATTTTCTGTTATTGATTAAATCTATAAGGGAGGGGAACTTTAGTCATTAGTAATTTTCCCCTGGATTTACTTGCAAGAAAAGCATGGAGAGGGAGATAGCGTTTCCCAGCGTTGTGCAAACATCCCCCCATGAATCTCAGGGCATTTCTCCTTCCTTGGCTTCATTGTTATTAGCTGCCCATTTCCCACCCACCTCCCTTGCCATGCTCCTAGGACACTATGACCTAGTTTCCATCTCTATAAATGTATCTATCCTAAATTTCATATACAGATAAACACAAAACACACCAAAATACAACAACAATAACAGAATAAAACAGAAAAAAAGCATCAATCAAAGAGAAGAGATAAAATATTCAAAACTGGAACAAATATACATGATATCAAAAGAGAGAGAGATCAAATTATAAGGTGTCACATTTTACCCTAACTACATCTGCAGTAATTCACCCCACAAGGCACTCCATCTGATAACAAGATCATTCCCACCCCTGGTCCCTAGTCAGAGGGGAGTGACCAGAGGCTTAATCCATGTGGGGTCCCTGCCAAAGGATTTGGGGCTTCCACTGTCATCCATAGCCTACTGCAAAACCAGGTGTAAGATTTTAAGGTCTACTACCATTCTCTCTTCTGGATTTGAATTTTCTTCTAATCCTTGGATCACACAGCTGATGCGCTTCTTCTGTGTGAGCTTAGCTGATGCTTCTCTTTAGATGGCCAAAAGGGTTTAGCGCTCTTGGCACATGGTCTGGATTTGTCTTCAAATCCAGGGAGCTTCAATGTAGGGAGCTCTACAAACTCAGCCGGGAAAAGCAACGTGACCAGAGCACTTCAGCATGCGTATGAAGTTGATTTCGCACTCTGGGTTGCTATCCCCCACCATCGATCTTAGTGTTGGAGGGGATTGGAGATCTGAAGTGTGTGAGACTCAAAACTCACGGCCATGGAGTCAACTCTGACTTGTAGTGACCTGATGGGCAGACTAGAACTTCTTCTGTGGGTTTCTGAGGCTGTAAATCTTTACAGGAGCAGAATACCTCAACTTTCCCCGGGAGAGCAGTTTGTAGGTTCGAACCCTTGCGAACCCTTGATTGTGTGGTAGGCAGTTCAACTCCTAGTCCATTCCTCTACCAGGGTTCCTCACAGGTATACGGAAGGCATAACATAGAAAAGCTATCACAATTTTGAGATCCTTCAAAGCATAGAATGTTTGAATTTAAGGGTGCTAGGTAGGTTGGAGCCCTGGGGTACAGAGGTCACCCATTGGCTGCCAAACACAAGGTCAGCAGTTCAAAACCACCAGTCACTTCATAGGAGAAAAATCAGGCTTTCTCCTCCCATCAAAAAAGCTGCAGTCTCAGAGGCCCGCAGGGTCAGTTCCACCCTGGCCTATCAGTTCTATGAGCCGGAAATAATGTGGTTCCAATGAGTTTGGTTTGAGCGAGGTATGTTTAGCACTGCTATTTGGGACGGCCGGGTTGCAATCCTCAATAAAACAATTGTGGGATGATGGGCATTTTAATTCTATCATTCCCTGGGCCTTGAGAACGAAGATCCCCCTTGTAGTGGAAGGAAAGAGATAGGGCTTACGAAGACAAGAGAAGCACTGTAATCCAATATGATTTGTTTTACACACACAGAGTCCTGGTGGAGCAGCGGGTTAAGCACCGGGCAGTTCACTGTAAGGTTAGGGGCTCAAACTGAGCAGCACCTCCTCTGGAGAAATTGGGCCACCTGCTCCCATGGAAATATATCGTCTCAAAAACCCTTCCAAGCAGTTCTACTCTGTCCAACAGTTTCATTATAAGGCAGAAGGAACCAGATGGCAATGAGATTGGGACACACACACACACACACACACGGGCTTCAAAAAGTTGGAAAGAAATGAATTTAAAGATAATGGAGTTTTCCCATGAACTTTTCAAAGTCCCCTCCAATCCATGAGTTCTGCCACCAGAAAGCTCAGTCAATGACAAGCCCAGAAGCAATCGACATCCCTGGCATTGAGACTGCTGTTGAATTGCCATGTCTCAATTGAAAGAAAAAAAAAAAAAAGGCAGAGGTCCTTAGAGAAATGACTGACTCCAAACGGGAGACCGGAAACGTATACGATGGGCGCCTTGTCCATGAGTCAGGGAGAGAGGACGACGAGGGTTGTGGCAACAGGACTCAGGAACCAACTAAAGGGGATTCTGACTGATGGACAATAGGACCGGTCTAGTTTCAATATCAATAACCACTGCAGTAGATGAAGACCCATTAGATATGTTTAAATCCCAAATTTCACAATGATACTAAAAAACAAAAAAAGAATGTCAACTTAGCAAAGCAGTGGTCTCTTTATCATGCTCTAACTGTATACATTAAACCTCTGGATAGGCAATAACAGATGAGCAAGAGCCTTTTCCTATAAAGCATCCCCACTGAAAAATAAAAACAAAAGGAGACTGAGAATATTATCCATTTGCAACTGCTAAGGAATTCACAAGTGTGGGAAGAAATCCCCACGTGGGCCACAGGCACTGAGCAGAGAGATAAGAGAAAAACCTGCAGGCGGACAAAAATGATAGTGACCACAGCCCTCTCTCCCAGTGAGGGGCAAACTCATAAAGATAGAATCTCAACATCATCTCCTTCCCCTACCCATGACAGATGCTCGGCCACGCCCAGCAACTCTCCCACACTCCGTGTAATAAAGGCCATTATAAAAGTAATATCGGTATGAATTAAACTCTTGATAAAAAGACTTTGATACGAGGATACTTGGGAGGCCTCCAAGAGGGTGTCCCTTTGATGATCCTCCCAAACTCTAAGTCAGGGTGCGCAGCAGAACTCACAGGGACGTACGATAGCATGGGGATGCACCAGAGGGATCTCCCTACCTAGGTGTGGAGGCGATCCTCCCGGGAGGAGTGCACCTGGGCTGAGAGTCACCGTTCTTTAGGGAGAGTCCCTCCTGGACAGCGTTTGAAGCCAATACCTCTTCAAGACTGGCTTCCCCTGTACCCAGTGGACCCAGGCTTGTCATAAGGTGGGCCCTGGCTCCTAGGGCAGTCAAAGGTGACAAGGCTCATTTTGTTGGCTCTGCCTTGTTGGAGGCCTGGAGGAAGACTTTCTCATGGTTGATCTTTCCTCCTTCCACCTGAACGCAAAGGAGTCATTGAGTGGTGCATGCCTCTGCTCCCAACACATCACCACCACCGGTTGGAGAGGATGCAGGAGCAACTGTTCTTGTCTTGATTTTTGTCTCTGGATTTCCAGGGGAAGCTGACACTCCCTTAGAATGGCTCTCTCTCCTTTCTCCACTCAGCTGCTGGGAACAAAAACATGGCGGGCCATGGCAACCATCTTTAACCAGGAGGATACCCAGATAGGTGCCTGGGTCCCAGCCTGAGAAGAAGATTCTCACATTCTCTCTGTCTCTCTCTCCTGGTGGTTTCTTGTGTCTACTCCTCTCTCTGCATTTCTGGCTTAGTCCTTGGGCTCTGCAGCTGAAACTCCCTGGCTTTTCATGCCTACGGCAGAAGGGTCTTTTCCTTTGCCTACACACACTCCATTGTAACCAGGCACACTAACTGTTGCTGCATTTCAAGTTCCTGGGAGAGAGAATTCTACTAACTTCACTTTGGTCAGTGCATGCTCTCAATTGCATCTCAGAGTTGCCCTAAGACAGCAACTTCTGGGACCTTACATCCCTATGGGTAGGTTGCTTGGGTGGAGGATTCCAAAAAGAGATGCAGACACAGGACAGCTATCCACCCTGGGCTTTCCCATTCCCATGGCCATACTCCCAGAGCTGCGGTCTTATCAAGGCTAGCCCCTCGGAGAGTCACTGGCTAACAGAAACACAGCAGAAAGATCTTCACAGTTGGGGTAGGCTTGCTGGGTATAATATCAATCATTGTCTCATGTCAAGTCTTTCCAGCTCTGTCTTCTGGGCAAGAATTCATTTCTCGGCCTTGTGAACGCCTTGAATGACCCAGTGTGACTACGGCCAAAGGACTTTGAGCATTGAAGTGCTGGGAAAGACCTTCCATGGTCCGTCTCCTCTGTCATGATGCCTGATAATGTTTTGCACTGAAGTTGCTCCATCGGCTGGAATCTTGGTGAAAAAAGTACAATCCAATGGGTCTGAGATGGACTTGTGAGATAAGCAAGCCTACAATGGATGTGTAATTAAGGAAGCCAGATACATATATAGAAAATAACATCTTGAACGGACATGTAATACTGGAAAATCGAAGTCATGGAGATTTTGGGAGCCTTTGTTACTGCGGTGCATCGACCCCATCCAAACTACTATCATGCAAACTAAACCAGGATTGTTATCCTTCTTGAAGTCTTCTTCAAGTCCGTCACACAGAACCCTCTGCTTTCCTCGGTCTGGATCCCCTAGGAGTCCCCTGTCCCGACTTAGAAAGGGAAATGCTATTACCTAGTCTCAGTACCACCCAGAAAGGAAACTGCTGGGGTCTTCTTTCTCTCTAGGGCGGAGGTGGCATCCAGAGGTGTGCATATAAGGGCAGAGTTGAGTTGAGGGGCTTGAGGCTCAACTCAGACTGAGAAAGGACCATCCCGTGGGTGAGGTCCGGTCATATTTTCAGAAAGACAAGGGCCCAAAGAAGAGGGTGCCGCCTAATGCCAAACCACAAGTAAGTATCCTGAAACTGTCCTCCTTCCTGCTAAAACCATGGGACAGGGGCCGAGGCGTCTGGAAAGCTGAGCCGAAGCCCCTGAGTGCTCCGGCACATGCAACTCCCCAATACGGGACTGCTATGTGATGAGTTTATGAAATATAAAAGTCAAATGAATTTTTCATGAAGAAGTTATCTTCTTCCCAAGATGCAATAATGGAAAATTCCTTTCAAGAACTGATGTTTAGACCTCACAAAAATGCGCGGCAAATTGCATTGTGATTTATTTGTCAATGTTTTTATAGGTTAGGCGTTACTCTCTACCCCACAGCTGGAGTCAATTTTTAATATTTAAAAGTGGAAAGAAAGCAAAACCTAAACACATCCAGAGCTGTCTGTTTTAGATTGAGCTTTTCCCAAACAGTGTTGTTTAGAGCTGAACCCTGAGCGCGGTCGGTCAGTGGCCAGCTGGCACCTGCTCTCCTGCGACAGAGAATTAAAATTTCTGGGATGGGGCAGATTACATATAAGACCTCCTAAATTGTCGTTGGTGGGCCTGGTGCTTCTAACCACTTTCAAATGCATGGAGCCTACCTTGCCCGGACAGTCGAGCAAGGAAAGAGCCTTGTGCTTTGGGGGCCGAGTTCCCCTTCACGCTCAGAGGGCAAGGAGCCATGAACCTGACTTTCAAGCGCAGTGGTTTCTGGCCCCCTGCGATGCATGGCTTTTCAGGATTCTCCAAAGACCGTCTCTTCCATGGGTTTCTAGGACACCAACAGCCTCTTGAGAAGCAAACAGACCTCCATCATCTTTGACTTTCATGGACTTTGGTCCACGAGGCTGGCCCAAGAGGGGCGGGGAGGGGTTCTCCTGACCAAGGTTCAGGTCACAAGAGAGATGAAGCCTCGAAGCAAAATCTTAATCCTCGGTCCCCAGGGTCAACTCTCCCCTAGGCTCTGGCGGGGTCTTAGCACCTCCCGTGCCCAAGAGCTCACACAGGGAGACCAGCTCTCTGTTTTGGGGGAACACCCCAGCGTGATGTTCTCTGCGGCAGCGCCTTCATCCTCCTTCATGCCCAATTGCAGCTTCCATTGTTCAAGTCTGGAGGCTGGCACCGGCTCCGGCCATGGCTGCCATGTGGGTGCTTACCAACAAAGAACTCCATAACACATAACAGCTGGAGGGAGGGAAACATCCTTAATTGTGACAGGCACAATCCCTTCGGGGAACGTGGTTGATACCCTTCCGCGGGAGGGGTGTTTCTCTCTGCCCTCGCCTTCCTCTCCCTCCGGATCATGCAATCGCCAAGACCCACAGGATGAGCTGATCCAGTTCCAAATGTGTGCGTTGGCCCAGCAGAATCTGCCAGAGGAGGGCCTCGGGGGCTGCTGACAGCACCCCTCCCCAAGCTTCAAGAAGCACCACCTTCTCCACAGAGCAAGCGCTGGGGACTAGGGAGCACCCACAAATCATTCGAAATATAACGTGCGCAGACCTCCTGGGCTCAACTTCAGCTGCCATGGTCTACTCTTGGGATGCACGTTCAGGTCCCTCAGCAGGGACTCGGCCTTCAAGAGAACCCCCAAGCACCCCCGAGGGACGGAGACCAGACTGAGCGATGGAGACTGGCAAGGGCAGTGATTAGACCCCCCTCACAGAAGGATTCTCTCGCCTCACCAAAAGGGTTCACCACGGATTTCCTTTGCAACGTGCCCAGCCCAAGAACCCGCCCCATGCGATTCAACTGCATGTGGAAGTCTTCAGGAACATACTCCCCTCAGAAAGCTAGCTAGGTACCCGGACGGCCCGTCCGAGATGCAGTACACCCACCCGCCAGTAGGTGGAGTCGTTTTCCTGGTTCAGGAAGCCATGGCAGGTTTCCCCAGCCACCCACCCCCTTTCTTACTACACCCCTCTCCTGCTGGGGCGTAAAGAGCAAGAAGTCGGGGGCCCAAAGGACACAGATGTGCAGCGGGTTTAGGCGGGCCGAGTCCCGAAGACACTACGGAGCCCCGGAAGTGTGAAAGGGCACGCTACTGACCCCTTCAAAGATTCATGTTCAGGAAACCTGTCCCAGGGGAGTTCAGAGCCTCTTAGGGAGCCCAAGGTGGCGATGTCCGGTGAGTGATGGACTGATAAGCTCAAGGCTGGTGGTTCAAACCCCGCAGCCACTCTGCCAGAGAACGAGCTGCTCCCATGAGGACTTCCAGCAAGACTTGGAGTGTGTCACCCTGAGTTGAGATCCATGGGATGGCAGCAGGGTGGGGCACTGAGCGATGGTCCCTGATAACGGTCATCCAGCAACCAAGTAATTGACAGTGAACAAGGGCAGAGTCGACCTCAAGGGCACTTCTCAGGGTGAAGATAGCTTTATTATCTTGGGGCCTAGGGAGGAAGGGGGACTTTGCTTAGGGGGATGGAAGTGAGGGAGGAGGCGGAAACGCTATGGTTTCATGCCTTCATGGTGTTCCAAAGCTCCAGGCTGAAGCCAGCATCTTGACACCCACAACCGTGCTGTTAGAAAGTTAATGGGGGAGACCTTCTGAGCACAGGGCCCGCCCTGGGGAGATAGCATCCGGAGTGGAATGCGCCGCTTTGACATGTGCCTGGATCTGGGGAACCCAGAGAAGCAGAGCCATTCCCCGGAGCTAGCCCACAGAACAGAGCGCGCACAGAATCCAAACCCTGCCCAGGGCCGAGCCTTTCACACAGGCAAATGAAGACAGCCTTTCCCGAAGAACGAGCCGGGGAAATTGGAATTTCCTTCCTGTGCGAGGGAGAAGAGCCGTCCCAGTCTCCGGAAGACCGAGTAAGCTGCAGAGGACACGGACAGGCACCCACACTTCATCCCTGCCAAACGGCGGCCATCGCAAAAACACATTTCTGGACCGGGAGGCGGAGGAACCCAAGAGAAAGTGCTGAAATGGAGAAATGCGAATTCTCCTGAAGACTTTAAAGCAGAATGCCGGCCACTGTGATCTGGCTCCAGGATTTCGGCAACAGCCTCCTAATGGGCTTCCTGCCTCTGGTCTTGATTGTCTCTCCTGTACTCGCATAGCCCACTGCTGCCAGGAGGTCTGATCCGATTAAAATCCTTGGGGTGGGGCCGGGCTCCTCAATGCCCCCAGAAGGAAGCCCCAGATCCCCGAGGTCAATCCCAAGGCCCTCTATACTCTAGTCTCTGAAGATACCTCTTCCCTCTTCTCTTACCCCACCCCCATCTGGTACTTTGTGAGAAAGATGGATACCCTCAGGAAGCCACCCACCCCTCACTTCACCCTGGGGGTTGGAGGGGGCGATCAGGGACAACAGAAACTCAAGGCTAATCCCCAAGTAGGGGAAGCCAGACATAGCGCCTCTCTCCAATTCTGACATCAGCCATCACTCCCATGGTGCTTAAGACTCCCTTTCCCTGCTGGGCTCACAGATGGGGTCCTTCTTAGAGCAGGAAGGGCAGTTTGGAGGGGGAAGTGGTGAACCTTCTTTCCTGTAGGAGAGACCGTTTTCTCAGTGTTCCTGAGCCTCCCCACAGCAAGCCCTGTCTCATGGTCATTTATCCGACCCGGCGTGGCCTGCTCAGTCGAGTGTCACATAGCTTTGGAGACACGCTCACAAGTCCATGTAACTCTCCCACTCCCCCAGCAAGCCTTCTGCCCTGCGGCACTTAGGTCTCTTGCTCTGTGGGTTGACATGTCCACTGTAGTGACCTTAGTCTGTAGGCCAGGAAGTCTCCTGGGACCACCCTCTGGGACTCTCTTGTTTTTTGGCTCCACTTGCCACTTGTCTTGTTCTGTCTCCGGTGTTACCCTTTCGGGTCGAGGAGGGTCTCAGCACAGAGACCCTGGATCCAAAGACTGCTCTGCTCCTGTCTTTTCTTTCTTGATGGTCATAAGGTCCCTCCTTTTACCTCTGGGATGAGCGCATTCTGAGCTTAGCCAGGATGGCAAAACTGACTAGTCCTTGCATGGCCCCGCTTCCACGAGCGTTCTATGCATCCTATTTGCTTTGCTAGCAAGCTGTCTCGTCCTCTTGCTCAGAAGCCGTTTATTTGCATAGGTCCGCGCAGGAAGCCTGTGGGAGCCTTGAGACTCATGCCTGGCTAAAAGGCTAATTACATCCCACCAGTGACTGCATGCCACGATCTCTGCTCCAGACCTTCGAAACTCCTGCCCCTTCCTGCCTGCCCCATGCTTGCAAAGTTATCGGTCAAATCTGTCTCGACTCTCGGTGAGCCCCCTAACAGCTAAAACACTTAAGTAAGTTGGTTAAAAAAAAAAAATCAGCCTTTAATGTTTTACAAAGCCAGTTGGGTGGAGGCTATGTGGTTTGCATGTTCTTGGCTCGACTTTCAGGCAAGCGAGCACATGGAGATCGGGGATTAGGAAAGCATTTCCCAGAGGTGTCAGAGGGTCACTAACGACAATGTCAGGTTCATGCTCTTGGCTCCCTCCATGCTTGGGGTGGGGGTGGGGTCTCCACCTCTTCAGTGCACTGAGGTGACTCTGGACTCTGCCCAAGGTGGGTGTTCTCCGTTCAATGCTGTGCTCGCGCAGGACTGCAGAACATGAGAACCCTGGCCAAGGGTGCAGCTAGACAGTGCTCCCCAACAAAGGACACTGTACCAAAATGCCACAAAACAGAACTGAATACCCTCCCCCTATTTCAGAGGGAGAATCAGTTGTGCTTATGCCGTCTGTGGGCTCAGAGAGAGAAACCCTTCCCTGCCTCTGTCCTAGCCTCTGGAGGTGGACAACAGGCACTATTGGGCAAGTGCCACACCCTATGGCATCCTTTCTCCACTTCCCTGTCTCTGTGTACCTTAGGATCCAGTCGGAGTTCTCGTGGCAGTCATGGTTAAACACTTGACTGCACACACACACACACACACACACACACATATTGGAAACCCCGATGGGGCATGTGGAGCGGCACCACAGAATTAACAAGGACTGTGTGAAAAGACGCACAGTACCACGGTGAGGTTTTCAACACATCTCTTGCAGAGGACAAAATTCTATCCACAGCACAGGCTTTGATTACACGGAACAACCACTTCCGACCTGAGTGGACCATAGACACTTCACATGTGACATTAGTGAGTGCACAGAAAGGCTCGAGAGACCCAGGCTGGGGGTATGGAAAGGCCCACTTTATGCAGCCCAGTTCCTGCCCCTGATCCACAGTGCAGGAGGTGGTGCTTTTAAAGAGGATGGAGCCTTCTTTTTTTGACTATGTGCTTGTCCATAGGCACAGCTGCTCAGAGCAAAGAGTTTGGTGGGTGGCCATGGTGACGCACTAGCTTTGCAGACCTTGGGGGAAATTCGGGACCTCCGTGTGCCTTAGTTGCCTCATCCGTAGAAGAGAGTAAATAGCAACCCCTCGCTTTCCAGGTCGTTGAGAGGGCTAATTTAACTAAGGGAGTGCTCAGAGCAGTGCCTGGCACTAGGCAAGCCTTACCATAAAGGCGAGCTATCTTCAAGAAGGAGCTGGTGGTAAAATGCCAGTGTTATTTGCCTTCACATCGCGAGGTCAAAAGGCCCACCTCCAGCTCCCCTGCTGTGTTGACCAAGGTGAATAATAAACCACCAACTGTGCAGGCACAGTATGTATTTCACTGGGGCATGGATGGTTTGACCTCTGCCTTGCTCACTTTTAAAAGGGATCTCGAAACAAAGATATCTAGCCGGTCTGATCTGGCTGGACCAAACAGTGGGAGCAGGCCTTTGGACTGCAGTTCGTGTGATTCAGGACAAGTGAGACCCAGTGTGTTCCTTTCATTTGGTTTCTACTCAGCATTTGGAACACAAGGCTGCTCCAAGGACTTTCCAAGGACTTTTCTTGGGCCTTCCTGCCAGCCTGAACCTTTGTAAATCGGAGCTGCCTTTGACGAGGTGGCACAAGCTCCTTGGTGGAGTCCCTTGGGTTGGGTTGGGTTCTGGCTGGTGAATGTCCCTCTGCAGAGGGGTTCCTTCCTCACATGGCCTTTCAGAGTGACACGTACCTAGCAGAGAGTGGAGGAAGTTGGTTCGAAGGGAATTCAGAGCCCTTAATCATCGTACGCCCTCTGAGAGACCACAGAAGTTGGTGGCCATGGAGACGTGGAGGGAACGGATGAGTTAGTATTCTTCTTTGAAAGTACATGGACAGGACTTAGCTGATGCAAAAAGGGAGAAAGGATGGGGTCAAGGATGGCTCCAGGGTTGATTAGTTGATTTAAGCAATTAGGGACTGGGGTCATCCTGCTGTTTCCACATTCCCTTTCCTGGTTGGGCTAGGATGGCCATGCCTGATCTGCTGGTCCCTCCCTCATTCACCTGCCTGACAAAGGTCCCTTCCCCAAAGGTTAATGCACAGCCATTGTCCCTTAGAGGATCTGGGTGATGGGGAACACTTTGGGCCCCTTCCCCAAAGCAGGTCCCATCTACGTCCATTTAGCAAAACTTCTGAGCATCGAGATGATTACCCAGATGAGCGGTTGGGATGATCTTCTCTCCTCAGATCCAGGGCAAAGGCTAGTTGAAGTAGGGGTTGATTCGGTTTCTTCTGCTCTCTTGAGTTTTCTGCAAAGGAGGTTTAGCAATTGGGACAAGAGGGAAGTGGTGCATTGCTTGAATGACCATCATAAACTCATGACTAAGCCCAGGAGGGGCAGGAGAAGCTGCCTGTCACCTCCTTGGCCACACTGGTCCCCAGTCTGTTTCCTTAGATGGATATGTCAGGATCCAAGGAGGATACTTTATAGGTTTAATTTGGACCAGAAAGATCACTATTTTCAGAAAGAAGTCACATCTAACAAGGGTTAGCTATTTGTTTCTAGAAAGCTTTTGCACAATCATGATCAGAATAGCTCTCTCTCTCTCTCTCTCTCTCTCTTTCTCTCTCACACACACACACATACACACACACACAATTGTGTTTACAGCCCAGGAAAGGCTGTGCATTCTGAGTAAATACTCCACCCTTCTCACAAACCACTGTAAAATTCTGAAAACCTACACATGCTCGTAAATAGATCGCCCTTAAATGGAGCAAGAGCTCTGAATACCCAGTGAGTCATGCAGCTAAAATGCCCCCCAGGGAGCCCGGCTTGGCAGCACACATTTCCCTATTTAAAAAATTGAGTTCAGAGCTTTCCATGGCACCTAGCTTCATGCCAGGGAGAGCCCATCTGTGCTCTGCAGGGAAGCCAGTGGTCTGGAAAGCTGTGAGGCCAATGCTATGCCCTTCACCTGGTGGAAATGCTCTCCCAGGAGGTCACTTAGGGGCTGGAGGAGAATCTCCTTGCTGTGAAGAAGGGGCGGAGGTGGGGGATGGACAGGAATAAGTGGATCAGCTTCCAGAACTGTGTCTAGCTTCACTGTGTTCCCCTGCTTGCCTCAGAAAGGAAGGGGTGTGGGAGTTACATAATATGGGGTCAACTCATATTGTAGCCTGTCAATCAGGTGGCAGCTTGATGAGCCACTAAAGTGATAAATAGCTCACCGGAGGTGGAACCCACATCCACTCCCTGTGAGACATTACTGAAGATGAACCCGTGGAGATGCACTGATGCAACCAGAACTCTGCAGCTGGAGGAGCCAGGCGGAGACCCACGCCAGTGCTGAGGTGCTTCTACCACCACTGGATCCACTGGACTTTCCATCCACTGGCTTGTGGTCTTCCTGCACTTAGCGTCATTGCATGTGTTGCCTGAGTCTGAATTGGAGTTTGTGAATTGGTATCGGACATCTGGTCTACTATTGGACTTATGTCTTGATCTGGACTGGGCTAGGGTGTTTTTTCAATACACAATTGCTCTTTGATATAAAGTTCTCTCTTACACACATATGAGTGTCTATGAATTTGTTTCTCTAGACAATGCAGACTATCACAAGAGGTTAGTCCAGATGGAATTCCACATTCCCCGAGGGCCTGATGTGTGCTGTGGGGATCCAGAAGAGGACCCCAAGTCAGCACTGGGTCTCGAGGAGCACAGAGTCCACTGAACCCGGGTGGCTGAGGTGTTGCCTGGTTTTCTCCTTTCAGATGTAGGGGTTGAAAACTCAGGGCCTAGGACCTCTCCAACTTGAGCAACCTTGAACTGGGGTGTGTTAGTCTGGGGAGATTAGAGGAACACATTTATAGACACTCATATGTGTATAAGAAAGAGTTTGGGGCTGAGCCCCGGTGGCATAGTGGTTGTGCGTGGGACTGCGGCCCACTGGGACGGAGGTTCAATTCCAGCAGTGGGACTGGGCCTCCTACTCCGACCACCGGAGAGCAGTGATGCCAAAAAAAAAAAAAAAAAAGAGTTTTATATACAAGAGCAACTGTACATTAAGAAAACATCACAATCCAGTCCAGTCTAAGGTCACAAGTCTGATATTAGCCCATATGTCTGATACCAATCTTTAAGTCCTCTTCAGACTCACGAAGCACATGCAATGGCACCAGGACAATCACAGGCCAGTGGGTGCAATCTTGTGTATCCAGTGGCGGTAGAAGCATCTCAGCGCTGGCAGGGGTCTCCTCGTGGCTCCTCCAGCGTCCAGGGCTTAGAGTCTCTCATCATGCTGCCATGTGTCATATCAGCTGCAATGCCTCCCAGGGAGTGAGCAGAATGAGCAAGTGCCTCCCCCTCTGAGAAGGAATGACCACATTTCCCAGAATTTTCAAGAGAAGACCACGCCCACACAGGGTTCACTGGCTGTCTCCAGAGTGACAGGCTAGGCTGCATCCCTACACTCTTCATTCTCAAATGGACACCAAATTAGGCAACAATCACAGGGGGTGCATGGAATCGAGGTCAGCACAGAAATACCTTCATTAGGGAAGGCTCTGAACTCGCCTCTCCTCCCACTACCGGCCATTGCTAAATGAAGGAGCTTCCCCCCGGGCTCTCGAAAAGTGATGATGGGAACGGAGACCCAGATATGGCCGGTGGTGTCATTAGGGTTGATGTCCCTGCTACAAGAACTCACGGTGTCACCTCCCCCCATGGGTCCCTCCCCTATCAGAGTATATAGAATGCTTAGTGATATTTTGAAGGAAACCACAAGCCACTCCTTGGGAGAAAGAGAGGGCTGTCTACTCCTGTAAAGCGTTACCGTCAGGAACTGACAGGGGCCGTTCTCCCCTCTCTATTGGGTCACTCTGAGCGGCCATCAACTCGATGGCAGTGAGTTTGTTCTCTTTTTCGTAGAGAATTTTTTTAAAATCTATTTAAATTATAGACTACTTTAATTATAGGATAACGTGTGATAAGTATAGCTGTAAATTTCTTAAAGGTAATATTTCTTAGGTTATATAAATACCAACAACTCACTTTTAAGTAAACTATGTCTACATCGGATGATGTTATTAGCTACCATGTCAATAATGACCGAGCAGCAGCCTTTTAAATTTTATCCCTTGTCTTCCTTCTAATTTGGCGCCCTGGTGGCATGGTAGGTTACACCTGGGGCTGCTAACAAGGTCGCCAGTTCAAACCCACCAGCTGTTTTGAATGAGAAAGAGAAAGCAGTCTGCTCCAGCAAAGACTGAAGGACTCAGACAACTGCAGGGGGAGTTCCACTCTTCCCCAGAGGATTGCCATGGCTTGGCCATGACAGGGAGAATTTACTTTTGTTTTTGTCTTTTTGTTTTTGTTTTTGTTTTGTTTTTTAGAATTTCCTTTTAACTAGTACTTCATCCCTCCTCCCCTCAAATCTATTGATATAGTTCACAAATACTAATCACCACAGGAATGCAGCTAACACACCAGGGTTTTGTTGTTGCTTTACAAAGTCAACAATGATACACACACACACACACACCAGGAATAAAAAGAGCAGAAGGAATCATGTGATTCAAAGCCTCACTTTCATCTGGCCTTGCAGATACATGCATGCACATACATGTCAGCCAGGTGTATGGAAACAGGTTTTGTTGTTATAACCACAGAAATGTATTTCGGTGGGATATGCTATTAAGAGTCATGCATTTCTGCATATGGAAGGTCCTGTTGGTGCCACCCCCTCTGACAGTGTCATCAGCGTGGTTCACACCCTGGCCGCACCTCATGAGTGACGTCCTGGGAATGGCCTGGTCGACGTTACTCCTCAGCACTCTCCCCTCTGTGTGTGACACTGAGAAGCCCAAGGCTGAGAGAGGTCTTACTAATGAGTTGGTGGGTGTCACTGTGCGTGTGGGGCATCAAGGGAGGCCTAGGGTGAGTCCCCTGGGGTCCCAGGAGTCCACAAGTTAAATGAGACCAGGTTTGTTTCCCGGGTGACCAAGCAGCCTCAGGCTACATGGTGGTCTTGGCCGCAGGGTCTCCAGATGTCGCTCTCACCTTCCGCTCACCTGCTTTCCATCAGCAGCCTGCTTCCCTGCACATCTGTGGAGTCAGCCACTAGTACCTCCGAATTCTCACTCGGAAGATGGGAGAAACAGATGGGGTGTTAGAGGCCTGGCCTGCCAACACCTTTCTAGTCCCACCTCAGAGGCCCTGGCCCCACTGTCTGTCCCTCCCCCTGGGTTTCATGAGGCCTGTGAGCCTCTGTCACCGGGGGACTCAGCAAGTTCCTACTTATGAGCTCTCTGCTTTTCCCCTCTGGTTTCCAGTGCCTTTTGCAGCGGACTGGAGCAGGTCCCTGTCCCCCTTCTTTGTCCTCTCAAGCTCAATGGGATGGCTGTCCCTGCTTGGACTTGTGATATCTTAGCTCTTATGCCGGTTTTTTTCTTCCAGATCATCACACCAAATCTGCGAGTCTCAGCTCTCTTGTGAGTCCTGCTCTGAGATTTGAATGAGATTATTTACAGCGGCGAGGCAGCCTTCTGAGAACACGCAGGATGTGTGTGAGCCTCCTTTCAGGGGTGTTCGACTGGAGGAGAGAGAAGACCCCGGTGCTTCCTCTCACCCATCCTCTACCCCCCAGGCGGCCCTCCACCACCTCCAGCTCAATGGTCCCTGCTCCAGTGTGGCAGTTTGCAGTGAGCCACAAAGCGATTTCCTTCACTCTTGCCTTTACCCGTGGGTGGGGGAAGTGTCCCCACTATGCTCCATCATCCGCTGTGTGTTTCCCGACCTCTGCCCACACTCACATCTCCGAGAGATTCCCCTTCCCGTTGTCACCGTGAGGGATACAATTGGTCTTTAGCTTTCCTGACAGGTCTGCTCGTAAATGCCCAAAGGGGCTACCACTCCCCTGTCTGTCTCCTCCTGAAGGCTTTCCACTCAAGCTCCAAAACACAAGCGGAAGTCAGCAAACCTCGCTCCCTGGGGGAGGGCCTCCAGGCTCCCCGTGCCAGTAAGCGCCTTTGAAGTTGCACCAACACTACTTGCCCTTGAGAACGAGAATGGGTGCTTTGCTTTTAATAGCACCCCGCCTGGAAGAGTTCTCCCTGCTGCTGTTGAGGTGTTCCGACTCATGTCGACATCCGTGGGTCCTGAACTTTTCCATGAGCAGTGAAGCACATTCATCATTTGCAGCCCCCCGGGAGCTCCTGAAGAACTCTGGGCAGTTTGGGGTCCCTTGACAACTCATGATCTGGGGAGAGAAAAGAGACAAGATCCCAAGGCCCACCCCAAATGGCAAGATGTTCCTCCTGCGGCTTAGGGGCGTCCTGAACCCTACACCTTGATAAAAAGAAGAGAAGAAACAAAGCCCACATGGAAGAAGCACACCAACTTATGGGACCAAGAGATACCAAAGGGATCCATTATCAGGTGTCAAGAACTAATAATCATAACATTATATGCTCACTTTCCTGATATGATCGCTGATGACAAATATGTGCATAAGCAAATGTGGTGAAGAAAGCTGATGGTGCCCGGCTATCAAAAGATATGCGTCTGTGGTTTTAAAGACTTGAAGGTGAATAAGTGGCCATCTAGCTAAGAAGCAAGCCCATATGGAAGAAACACAACAACCTGTATGACCACTAGATGTCAAAGGGATCCGGTATCAAGCATCCAAGACCTAAAAATATATATCATTATAAATGAGGGGGAGTTCAAATAGGGGACCCAAAGCCCATCAATAAGTGAAGAGACATCCTCCTACATAGGGGTTTGTGTTAGTCAGGGTAGACTAGAGGAACAAATTTCATAGACACGCATATAAATATAAAGAAAAGGTGTATATAAGAGAGGAATGGAACATTGAGAAAGCATCCCAGCCCAGTCCAGTTCAAAGTCACAAGTCCGATATTAACCCATATGCCCAATATCAGTCTATAAAGTCTCCTTCTGACTCGTGAAGTCACAGACCAGTGGGTGCAGAATCCCAGCACCGATAGGGGTCTCCCTATGGCTCCTTGCTTCCAGGGCTCAGGGTCTATCAGTAGCATTCAGTGGTGGCAGAAGCAACTCATCGCTGGCAGAGGTCTCCACGTGGCTGTTCCAGCTTCAGAGGTCTGGCTCCATCAGGGCAAAGCCGGGTGGCCTCTCCTCTGGCTCCTCCAGCTTCTCAGATGCTGCCAGCTTGTCTTGTCCATGATTCGTCGTCTCTAAGATTAACTCCCAACAACTGGGGAAGATAGCTTCTCATCTTCATGAGGAAAATATGGTGAGATTTCCCAGAAGTCTCAGGAGAAAGCCATGCCCACATAGAGGCCTCATTGGCTACTCAATGGCTATCTCCAGATTAACAGGCTAGACTCCCCCCCCCCCTACATCTCAATCATAAAATTAACATAAGCACATGACCGCCACAGGGTTGTAGCAAGGAGATGAGCCAGTCTAGGTGCAGTGTAGTAGCAATGAAATGTTCTCAAATGCTTCCTCCCACCGACTATCATTATCCCAATTCTGCCAGTCAGATTTGGCTAGACCAGGGGATGCATATTGGAGTCGAAAAGGTGGACATTTATGATAGATAATCCCTTGAGACTAGGGGGGAGTGGTGACACTGGGAGGGTGGGATGGTGGAATAGAAGGGGGAACGAATTTCTCGGATCTACATGTAACCTCCTCTCTGTGGTGCGGACAATGGCGGGGGGTGGTGAGTGAGGTGACACATTGGACAGTGTAAGATATGAAGAGGTAATAACAATTTGTAAATTCGTGGAAGTTCATGGGGGAGGAGAATGGGAAAGGGGAAATATGGGGAGTTGGAATTAAAAAATAAGGAACTAGAGGAAAGAGGGGTAGAGGAGATTATGCTGGAGGGATTCAAGTAGATAATGTAATGAATGTGGCAACATGTGTACAAATGTGCTTAATACGAACGATGTATTAAATGTTGTAAGAGCCCCCAATAAAATCTATATTAAAAGAAAAAAGAGAGAGAGAAGAGTAAACCAAGTCCTAGGAGAAGCCTGAGACCAAGTGACAGCATGTAGCTTTGCCGTTCAGGAAGCCAGCAGCCCACTCCATCCCTACCTCCAATGGTATAGCCCAAGCGTTTTCTTTCTGTGATTTATTTTGTATGTGGTCTTTATTTTCCAACGTTCTCTTGTGTTTTTGATTAAAGCTTACCCAGTACATTTGCTTCCTATTCAACCATTTGTGCAGAATTTATCCCATGAACTGATTGGGGGACGTCTTCCTTTAATATGTAGGCTGCACAGGCTCAGGCTATGAACAGAGCCCTTGTCCCTTGACAGACTCCCATGGCACCAAGGTAACTCCCATAGGCCTCCCTTAGAGGAGGCAGGACTAACAAGACCACTTTTCTCTGGGCAGCTCTTGGGCTAATGGAAAACACATTGACATTAGAAGCCGATTGATTGGAAAAATCCAGCGCCAACAAGCAAGCTGCCTTTAATGCAGGGGGATTATGGTCATTTGCAATTTCTCTGCTAATTGAAGTTTTCCTACAGAAAGAAAACACATATCTACACGTGTGTGTGTGTATTTCCATGCTGATTTTATTTCAGAAGTGGTGGACAGCATGCCTTGGGTACTGACTGACTGTCTCTGATTTCACAGCTCATGTCTACCCTGGGACAGTGACAGCTCTGGTTCTGGTCAGGACACTCTGCAGGGTTGGGAAAGGGACACATGGCAGCTAGAAGCCTTGCTTCCCTTCGACATCCTGCCCGAGTCTTGTCAGAAGAAATGGAGTGGATCATAAAGGAGTCAAAGATGACCTTAGGTCACTGAGTGAGATGTGGAGTCAGCTCTCCTGATTGGTGGTCTGGCTTGGGATGTTGCTCACTGACTAAGGATTGCACAAGACTGATGTGGAATGCAACTTCCACCTTATACAGTTCTTCATATTCCCCTAAAACCATGGAGGGAACCTGGACCTGCATTGTTGTTTGTTTGTTTGGGACCTTAACCAACAAATTTATTTCCTTGCAGTTCTGAAAGCAAGAGATCAGAATTTAGGGCCCTGGCTCTGGGGAAAAGCTGTCTTTCTCTGTGGTGTCTGAAGTAAAGTCCTTGTCTCTTCAGCCATGACTCTTTGGTTCCTTGACAATCATAAGCCTTCCCCTCCATCTGTGCTTCTCTCTTTTGAGCCTCATCTGCTTTCTTTTATATCTCAACAATGACTGGGCTGAAGGCACACCTTGCACAGATAGTGGTCTCATTAACATCACAAAAAATCTTATTCCCAAATAAGACTATACCCACAGATATAGGGGTGTAGGATGCACAACACATATTCTGGGGGGACATGTTTCCACCCATTATAGCTGCTCACTGGGCAATATCAACCACCTTGTTGAAACTGGAATGGACTTCCAAGCTCCACCCCTTAAAAAAAAAAACCAAACAAATTCACGGCCACCAAGTCAATCTGACTCATCGTGATCCCACAGGACCGGGTGGAAACTACCCCTGTGGGTTTCTGACACTTTGAATCATAGCAGAAGTAGAAAGTTTCATCTTTCCCTCATGGAGCAGCTGGTGGTTTTGAACTGCTAGTTTTGCAGGTAGCATCCGACTCATAACCCCTTTATCACCAAGGCTTCCCGAATGGATTTAAGGAGGTGGAATATCTCCATGAAATGGTCACAATGTAATTGCAGTTAATAAAATGTCTTAGCTATCAAGCAGGTAGAATGGCTCCCTGCTGTGCGGCAGTCTTGCTGCTCACGATAAGATGAGAAAGCAGAGCAGAATGTAATCTTGAACATGTTGAGGGCTACACAGTGCATTACTGCTGCCTTCATCAGACAGCATCAGTGGCGCCAAGAAAAACATTATTTCCCAATTTTGAAGCATAAACATTGTTTGACTTGTTATAATAATTTATAGTTTTGGAGTTTGTTTTGTTTTTGTGTCCTGAATTCATTGCTGTTGCTACAGAAAATCCTCTCTGATTTCACAACCGTTTTCCCCGCAATATTTTGGGATGTGTCCCAGCCATGGAGAATTGATGTTTATTACTGCCCCTCCACCTCCCTCCACTTTACTCCCCACCCCCCACCTCTGTTCCTTACCTAGATCATAGGGTTTGGTGTTTGGGGGGACATTACCTAGTATTGACCCGTATCATTTCTCTTTCAATCACACAATTGTGATTAAACATGTTTTCCCTTTCCTGTGATGTTCAGGAAGCTAGAAGCTGACTCCATCCCTCCTTCCGATGATATAGCCTGATTGTTTTCTTTTCTTGACTTATTTTGTATGTGATTTTTAATTTTCCAATGTTCCATTGTGTTTTAGGTTAGAGCTTACGTAGTACATTAATTTCTTATTCATTCATTTATGCAGAATTTATTCCATGACAGTCATTACTGTGCCTGCAGTGTGGCACCATTCTCCCCATTTCCATCCTGGCTTCCCCATTTTCATCTCTCTGGTTTCCCTGCCCCCTTTGATTTTCATTTTTGCTTTTGAACAGATGCTGCCTGCTTGGTTTCCTGTGCTTGGTTATTCTAAGGAGCATGTTCCTTTTGGGCGTTGTTATTTATTTTGTCAGCCAATCCATTACTGGCTTGAAAATTGACCTCTGGGAAGTGGCATCAGTCCCAGGTTAAAAGGTGTCTTTGAGTGGTAGGCTGAGGGATGTTCCTCTTGTCTCTACCAGTACAATAAGCCTGGTCTGGTTGCTTTCTTGCCCTTTAATTTTGTTCTACATCTTTCTCTAATTCTACTGGATGCCTTCTATTATGTCCCCAGACACAACAGTTGGCAAGGAGTGACCAGTAGAGATTGTGTGGCACCATCTAGCTCATCCAGTTTCAGGCAGGGGAGGCTGTGATTCCTGTGGATCGTTAATCCTCTAGACCCATCATTTCCTTGAGTCTGGGTTTTCTTCACACTCTTTTACTCCATGTATGAAAAGACCAATAGTTGCATCTTAGATGACTGTTCACAAGCTTTTAAGATCCCCAATATATCTGAACCCATTAAAATGTAGAATATCATCTTTATGTGCTATCTTACACTAAGTGATCTAAAAGTGCTCCCAGATAATGGTCCTTAACCTTTGAACCTGGTAGTTCAGTCCTGCAAGATGTTTGACTATGTCTAAGAAGTTTCCATACTCTGTTGCCTATGTTCTCCATGATATACATGCTGCACATACAAATATGCATGTAGAAAAATCCATATGGGTGCAATCTAATAGGACCTCCCACCCTACTAATCATATATGTCTACTTATGCACCAGCTCACAAAATATTATTTATTATTACTGCTGTTGCAGAATTATATGCAGTAGCTTTAAAAGTTCATAGAAAAAATTTCATGATCTTTTAATTCCAACTTTCCATAAAGTTTTGAAGACCCTTTCCTGTGGGTTAGAGTATTTACCATAGTCGGCCTTTATTTCTGCAGTGCCATCCTTTACCTTGCAATCATTGTGCTGACCATCCCATATTGTGCACTGCCTTCCCCTGTCCTGGAATTCACCTGGATCACTATCCAGAGAACGAGTCTCCATTCCTTCCTACCATCTTCAGCAACCAAAGCAAGTTGTTTTCTGTGTGTAAGTCTCTGATCTCTCTGTAAGAGTGGTTTCATGCAATAGCTGTCCTTTTGTGATGGACTTCCTTTATTCAGCCTAATGGCCTCCAGATCAGTTCGTGTTTCATGGACTTGTCATTTTTCTTTATCCTTGGGCAGTGTTCCATTGGATGGGTGTGCCACATTTGAGCCATCCAGCCATCGATGGATGTGTCTATCTTTTTGCTATCGTAAATAGCGTTGCTGTGAATATGGGTGTGCATATGTCTGTTTGTGCCTCTGCTCTTTTTCCTCTAGAATTTGTACCTAGGAGTGGGATTGCTATTTATATTTTCCACATGTAGTCAAGTATAAGCCAACCCGACTATCAGCTGAGCCATCTAATTTTACCACAAAAAAATGCATTAAGGGCTGAGCCCTGGTGGCGTAGTGGTTGTGCGCAGGACTGCGGCCCACTGGGTTGGAGGTTCAAATCTAGCAGCAAGGCTGGGCCTCCTACTCCCACCACTAGAGAGCAGTGATGCCCCCCAAAACAAAAAAAATGTATTAAAAATGAGCTGAAAAACTCAGTTTATACAAAAGTATATAGGGGACATGGTATTTCAACTTCTGGTTTCAAAAGGAAAAGACATACCTTTCTCCATAATGGTTATATGATTTTCAATCTCCTCGACAGTGTAGCAAATTTCAGTCTCACCAAAGCCTTTGTATTACCCATTGTGTTTGATCCGTGCATTTTTTTTTGGCCATCACTGACTCTGGTGGTCATGGGAGCTACCCAGTGTCGCTCCTGAGAGCAGCCGTTGGATTTGAACCTCCAAGCCTGTGGGCTACAGTCCTGCACTCAACCACTTACACCACCAGGGCTCAGCCAATTTTTGTAGCAGTGAGATGGCATCTTGTGGAAGTTTTGTTTGCATCTCGCTAAAGACTAATGACAGCAAGCACTTCTTCAGGTGTTTGTTAGGCAGCTGAAGATCTTCTATAAGGAAGTCTCAGTTCATGTCTTTCCCCCATTTTTGAAATGGCATCACTAGTCTTTTTGATGTTGAGGTATTGAAATTTCTATATGCTTCAGAGATTAGACCTTTATCAGATAGATCATTGTTCAAAAAGAGTTGCCCAGTCTGCAGATTTTCCTTTTACTCCTTTGGTAAAATCTTCTGATGAGTGTAAATATTTAATTTTTAGGAGGCCCCACTTATCCAGTGTATCTCCCATGGTCTGTACATTTTTAATTATGTCTAGTTGTGTCTTTATGCCATTAATCAGTACTCCTAGTTTTCTCCTGATTTTGTCTTCCAGGAACTTTATAGTTTTAAGTTTATCCATTTTGAGTTAGTTTTTGTGTATTATATGAGGCATGGATCCTGCTTCAGTTTTCTACAAATCAATGTCTGGTTTTGTCCTCATCATTTGGAACAGAGATGATCTCTTTTCCACTGACTGAATGTTGATTCATTGTCAAGGATCAGCTGCCCATAACTGGGTAAATTTGCTTCAAAGTTCTTAATTCTGCCCCATTGGTTTATGTCAGTCATGCTATCAGTATCAGCCTGGGTAGTAAATACTGGAATCTTGGGGTGCTCCTGCTTTCTTCTTCTTCTCCTTCTTCTTCCACAGTGAGTGCTTTAGCTCTTCTAGACTTCTTTCCTTTCCATATGAAGTTGGACATTACTTTTTCCATTCTGATCAATAATGTTGGAGTTTTATTGGGGTTGCATAATCTAACACATGGCTTCAGGCTGTCTTGACATTTTCATAATTTAAGTCTTCTGATCCAAGAGCATGGTATGGCCTTTTGGGTTTTTTTCAATGTAGATCCTTTTTGGTTTTTCCATCACAAATCTTTTTTTTTTTCTGGGAACATCATGTTTATTTTTTTTCAATCATTTTATTAGGGGCTCATACATCTTTTTCACAATATATAAATAAGCATACTCGTGAAGCACCCTCACATGTCCACTTCTATTATTGTTCTCCAATCGTCCACCTTTTTCCCTTTAGCCCCTAGTATCGGCTTATCCATTCCTTCCCCTCTTCCCCTGGTCTCTCCTCCCCTCCAACCCTCAATAGTTTTACATTGTTATTGTTTTGTCATATTGTACACTGCCGACCTCTCCCCCAACCCACTCCTTTGATGCCCGTCCTTCAAATAAGAGCTTGTGTATATATCCTTGCTGTTGGTTCCGTCTCTCTACCCCCCTTCCCTCCACCCTTCCAGTATCTCCACTCTAACCATTGGCCCGAAGGGGCCCATCCATCCTGGTTTCCCCATATCTCCAGCTCCCCTCTATGCCAGTGTGACTTCTCCAGTCCATCTGGATTTGCAA